>JACEEZ010017051.1:0-10265 GCA_016584305.1 Chionoecetes opilio
CTGAATACCCAAGATAGTATATATATTTATATAATATATATATAGAAATATATATATATATATATAATAATATAATATATTATATATAATATATATATATATATATATAATATATAATATTATATATATGTATAAATAATAGGGTATATATAAAATTATATATATATATATATATATATGATGTATAAATATAAGGGTATATATATATATATATATATATATATATATATAATATATATATATATATATATATAGGGTATATATATATAATTATATATATATATTACCCTATATTATATTTTAAAATATATATATATATACCCGATATATAATATATATATATATATATATATATATTATTATATTAATATATATATATATACCTATATATATATAATATATAATATATATATATACCCTAGATATAATAATATATAATTTTAAATATATTTTACCCTATATAATTAATAATATAAAATTTATAATAATACCCTAATAAATATATATATATATAAAATTATATAAAATAAGTATAATATATAAAATATAAAATATAATATATATATAATAGATATATATATATATATATAAAATATATATATTACCCTATATATATATATATATATATATATTATTATAAATATATATATATATATATTACCCTATATATATATATATATATATATATATATTATATATAATATATAATATATAATTATTAATTATATATATAATATATACAGATATAATATATATACAGTATATATATATATCATATAAAACAATATATATATAAATATATATATATATATAATATATAAAATTATATACTATATAGATATATAACAGTATATATATATATATATATACAGTAATATATATATATACAGTTATTATATAAAATATTACAGTATATATATATATATATTATATATATATATATATATAAAATATATCTATATATATATATATATATATTTTAATTAATATATAGGGTTATATTATATATATATATAATATATATATATATATGGGTAATATATATATATATATATATATATATATATATATTATATATATAGGGTATTAATTATATATATATTATATATATATACTATTTTATAACTATATACTATGTATACATATTATATACATATATATATAAAATTTTATATATATATATTATATATATAGGGTAAATATAATATATATATATATATATATATAAAAGATATATATATATATATTTATATATATATATAAATATATATATTTATATATATTATATAGGGTATACATATATTTTATATATATATATAGGGTATACATATATATATATTTATATAATAATAAAATAGGGTAAAATTTTATTATATATATATATTAATATATATATTATAAAAATATATAATTATATAATATATATATTATATATTCAAAATTATAATACAAAAATATATATTATAAAAAATTTATAAATTTTATATATATATATATATATTTTTATATATATATCTTATAATATAAAATTAAAAATTAAAATTATAATATATATATTATATATATATAAAATTTAAAATTATAAAATATATATAAAATATTGAAATTAAATAAATAGAAATTAATTCCCCTATATTAAAAAAATCCTTATAAAAAACCCCTAAAATAATTAAAATATATTTTTAATAATAATTAAAAAAAAAAAAAAAAAAGGGTTTTTCAGCTAAAGGGAACCCTAAAGCAAATTTTAAACAAAACCAAAAAACCTAATTAAAAAAAAATGGTTTGGTGGGACCCCCAAAAAAAAAAAAAAAAAAACGGCAACAAAAATAAACTAACAAAAATTCAAAGGGTTTTTTTTATCAGTACCAACCCTGTCTTAAAAAAATTTAAAAAAACTGAAAAAATCTAAATAAACCAAAAATTAAACTTTTTTTCAAAATTGCATCAAGCCTCTCCCCCCGCCTTGTGAAATTAAAAAAAAAAACTTTTTTTTTAAAAATTTTCTCGAAATAAATTTCAGGGGGACATTTTGGGGAAAAAGGCCCCCAAACTCCCCCCCCTTCCCCCGTCCTAAAAACCGAAAACTTTTTTTTAAGGGGAAAAGTATGGGGGGCCCTTTTCGGGGGTAAAAACTCCCTTAGGCTAAGCCCATTTTAGGGGCCAAAACTACTAAGGACATTTCGGAATCTTATTGGGGCAAACCCTTTTTCCCCCCCTTTCCCTTTACCATGGGCGCGAAAAGTCTTTTTCTCTTCCCTCCTTCCCCCGGGGGTCTTTTTTCTTCTCCTTCTCTTTTCCCCTCCTCTCTCCTCCCCCTCCTCCTTCTCTCTCTCTCTTCTCTCTCTCTTTTACCTTTTTTCCTCTTTTATTTCTTCTCCCCCTCTTCCTTCCCCTTGATTTTCCCAATATATTTCTGCTACAGCAAGTGCATTTCAAAAACCCGAGGGATCTTTTTTCCCCCCCCCCTTCCCCTTCTCTCTCTCTCTCTCTCTCCCCTTCTTCCTCTCTCTCTCCTCTCTCCTCCTCTCTCCCCCCTTTCTCCTTTTTTTTCTTATTTTTTCTTCTCCGTCCTTTCCCTTCTTTGAGTTCCCAAATATTATTTCAGAATAATATACCCTTAATATATATAATATATATATATTAAAACCCATAAAATTTATACCCATAAAAATTAATATATTAAAAATAATAAAAACCCCTAAAATATAAAATTTTACCCTATATATAATTATATATATACCCTATAATTAAAATAATAACCCTTATATTATATATATAATAAAATATATATTTTATATAACATATATATAACCCTATTATATATTTTATTTATATATAGGGTAAATTATATAATAATATCCATTTAAAATATAATAATATATATAGATTTATATATATTTAAAATTTAATTAAAAACCCCAAATATATATATAATAATATCCCTATTAAAATTATCCCCTATATATATATATACCCTATATATTAATATATTTTAAAACCCTTTTAAATTTTAATATATTATATATATATATACCCATAAATTATAAACCCTAATAAAAACCCATATTATATAATTTCCCAAATTAAATAATAATTATATATATAAAAATATAAAATAATTATATATATAATATATAATATATAACCCTAATTATATATATATATAATGGGGTATAATATATAAACCCTAAATAAAAAATATATAAAATTTATATATTATATATATATATAATCCCCTATATTATATAAAAATATATATACCCCTAATATATAATAAATACCCTATAAAAATTATATAATACCCCCTATATATATAATATATTATATCCTATATATATATTATAAAAATTTATATATATATATATAATATATATATATATATTTTAAAAATTTTAAAAATTATCCCTTATATTTTTTATATATATTTATATATTTTAACCATTTTTAATATATATATATATATATATATATTAATTAAATATATTACCCTATTTAATTATATATATATATATTAATATATATACCCAAATTATATATAAATTTTATATATAATATATATACCCTATATATTATTTTAAAATTATATATATACCCTATTTATATTATAATATATATTATATATATTATATATATATATAATAAAAAAATTATATTATATAATATATAATAAAAAGGGTATATATATATTATTATATTTATATATATAGGGTATATATATATAATATATTGGGGATTATATTAATATATAATATATATAAAATAGGGTATATATTTTATATTAATGGGGTAAAATATATAATTATATATATAAAAATATATATAAAATATATAAGGGTTTTATAATAATTATATAATATATATATTAAAGGGTAAATATATATAATTATAATAGGGATATATATATTATATATAAATTTTTAGGGATATATATATATATATAATATATATGGGATTATTATTTTTTATAATATATATAGGGTATTTTAATATAATTTATATATATAATATATAATATATTTTGGGATATTATATATATATTTTATGGTTTTAATAATATAATAAAATATGGTTTATATATTTAAAAATTTATAATATATATGGTATTATAAAATAAAAAATGGTATATATTAAAAATATATATATATATATTATATATTATATTATAATATAATAGATATATATATAAATTTTTATATTAATTAATTTTTTTTTAAAATATATATATATATAAATTATATATATTTAATATAATATATAATAAATATATATAAAATATTTATATAATATATTAAAAATATATTATTTATAATTTATTTTATATATATATCTATATATAAAATATATATATATAATATAAAAAATTTATATATTATATTATAATTTTTAATAACCTTAATATAAAATTTATATACATAAATATATATATTTTTTAATATATTAAATATATATATTTTAATTATATATATAATAAATATTTTTAAAAAATATATATTTAAAAACCCCTAATATATATAATATATATATATATAATATATATTATATATTTTTTAATATTATATAATAATATTTATATATATAATATATATATTATATATATTATATATATATATATAATACATAAATTGGTTTTAAACTAAATTTTTTTTTTTGTAATTGTAAATTTCACTCTAGCTGTACAATACAAAGGGAAAAAAAATGTTTTATATAACCCTATATACTAGTAGCTGGTCACAGGATATTTGGATAAATATTGTAGATATAAAATACACAAAACATCAAAATGTGTACAGATAGCGAGTGGGGGGGTTTACCCGGGACAGGTAGTGCTTACCGTCAATGGGTTACCCAAAAAACAGGGGTGTTAGTCAAACGTTTCCGATTTTAATTTTCCTTAGAGCGGGCCCCCGTTACTGCGTTACTGCGTTACCGTTACCAAAAAGAAATGCATACCAGCGTTTTCCAAAATTTTACCAAGTTTTTTTTCCTTCGACTTTTTATTTTTAATACATTGTACAAAACATTTTTTAAAAATTTTTATAGAAGAAGTTTCCCAAAAAATTTTTATTTTCGAGAAAAAAATAAAATAATGTGGTTTCCCGGGAAAATAAGAGTCCCCCTTTTTAAATTCCCAAATCCCAACAAAGTGGTCTATGAAAGAAAACACGCGACGCCTCAGAACAGAGCTCAACAAAAGCCGCACAAAAAAATTTTGGCATTGTCGCTTCGTTTTAAATTTTTTAAAATTACGATAAGAAGGGTAACGCTAAATTTTTTGGTGCATTTTTGGGAGTCTTCTTTTAAAATCTTTTCGTTCCCCCGTACTGCTTACCGATTTGGTAGTGCATTAGTAACGCAGTAACGCAGTAATGCAAGCGGTAACGTAAGTGCCCGTCTTTGACAGATAGACAGATGAATACATAAAAGTGCATTGTGTGCACACAAGCTCTCTATCCCTAACTCTCTTTCTCTCTCTCTCTCTTTCTCTCTCTCTCTCTGTCTCTCTCTCTCTCTCTCTCTGTCTCTCTCTCTCTGTCTCTCTCTCTGTCTCTGTCTCTCTCTCTATCTCTGTCTCTTTCTTTCTCTCTGTCTCTCTCTCTGTCACTCTCTTTCTTTCTCATTATTAAGGCTTAAAAGGAAAAAGGACAGTCAATCATTTTCTACCTGTGAGCCCAGTGTGACGATGGCTTTCTTGGCATCTCTTGATCCCACTCTTGCATCTCCCCACCAGACTCTACTGAAGCTGTCCAGGAACGAATCTACCCCTGACGTGATTCTATGTAGGTAATATTCGACAGGCTATCTGGTTCGTATTTCTTGTTTCATGGAGGTATCTCACCTCCATGCACTCTTCTATCACCTGTTGCTCTACTTTTGCAGGACTATTTTTCATATGAGTTCACAGGATAGCATGTTAGTCTTCATGTGTTCATTAGCTTAAGACTGAAAATAAATGAATAAGTAGCACTTTTCTCATTGTGAGAAAGAATATCTGGTAAATAATTATTTCAAAATGTATAATGTAGCTACTAATACTTCTTAATCAAGTAGCAAGGTAGCAATGAAATATATTACAAATCTATAATCGAATATTGGTCTTTATGGAAACTATGATTGTAAGCTGCAATTTTTATGCATACATACAGGTAACTCAAATGCTATGCTGATGCTATAACTCAAAAGATTTTGCTTCAATTTCCATCCTTACCTCCCTCACCTGACAGATGACAACCGAGTGAACTTCATCACACTGGCAGACCAACTGCAAGCAATGAGGATTGATCCTTAACTGAAACTTGATCTACTTGAATCTGCTATCTCCTGCAGGCCTGCATCATCAGCACTCTCCTATCTGCATAAGGAAGGCAATAGGGCAGCCTTGTTTAGTGTGTTGATAGCAGTGGCTCGTTTCCAGAGATGCTTTAATCCCAAGAGTCTCTCCATCTGCAAAGAGTTTTCACTTCACAAAGTAGCTTCAGTAATTTGTAGGTGTAATAGTCTGGAGAAAGAAACACCGCCTTTACATAGCACGTGGTTTTATAAATCAATCAAATAAAAGTTTATAGAAGTAACAATAAAAAAGTAGCCATTATTAATAAGTTCTTCGTTCTCTTTCATTAAGATTATGGGAAAACAGTATAAGTTAATACATTGCATTTATGATGTAGTCGCTGTAGCTTTGTTACAACCTTGGGGCTTTGTCGGGTAAGATAACTCAATGGAACTGGAACCTGAATAGTGTTTACTGAATCTCATGATAACAGGGGTGTCAACATAAGAGTGAAAGACACCAAGATGGCATTATCAAATGAGTACTATCAACAATTACAACCAGGGCAGATCCAGCAACACCCAGATGAATCTCAATTTGCCAGTAAAACACAAAATAAACCTCTTATTGGATTGACTAACCTGTATAACCATATGGCTGTATCAGAACAGAAATGTGCTGATAAACCCATAAAATCTTTTGTAAAAATAGCAACAATGAATATAGCATCCTTAATTGGAAAGGAAGTGCAGCTAATTAGAACAATGAAAAAAAGAAATATCTTCATCTTAGGGCTCTGTGAAACAAAACTGGTAAATAAATGTACAGATTCTCTTCCTGATGGCTATAAATTGGTGTATCACATAGGAAATAATGTTAAACATGGAGTAGCCTTCCTCTTGTCACCTCCAGCGACAAAAAAACTAAAAAGAGTGTTTTACAAAGGAGATGATATTATATGTATAGACTTAAATATGGGACACACAGAACTGTCCATCATCCAGATATATGCTCCTCACTCAAATAGGTCTAACCCTGAGAAGAAAAGTTTTTATAAAGGACTACAAGATGTATATAACACAAGAAAATATAAAGATAACATAATTGTACTGGGAGATTTCAATGGTCATGTTGGTACAGAAAGAAAGGCAATTAAATGCATCATCGGACCCTTCAGTGTTGGTGACAGAAATGATTCAGGAAAGCTCATTATTGAATTCTGTGCCTCAAATAGTCTATCAGTTATGAACACATTCTACATGCATGATGAAAAGCATAAGTGGACCTCATACAAAATGAATGAAGGATCAAACAAACAAACAATAGAAACATCCATGATAAATATAATGCTATCAAGTAGCAAATACTTATTCAGAGATGTTAAAGCTATACCATATTTATCATACAAATCAGATAACAGAATGGTCGTGGCCAAACTGAGGGTCCAAAAACCCTACCAAATAGCAGAGCCCATAAAAATATTCAAGCTTACAAATCTTGAAAATGAAGAATGTTTGAAACTCCTAAGAGAAAAAGTTAGCATAAGGATGCCAAGAGGAAATGTAGAGAGAGGTATTGAAGAAGAATGGAATTTTATGAAGGAAAAACTTGTTGCTTTAGCAAAAAATGTTCTTTCAGAAAAATATATATATAGGACTAGAAGGAAAAATGCAGTTTGGTGGAGTGATGACATTAGAAATTTAAACAAAGAAGTATGGAATGCAGTTGGTAGGGATCTGTATGATGGCACGTTTGGTACAAAAATGTTACGTTACATTATGACTGATTATGAAAAGGGTGCATCTCCTCCATGGTACACAATTAACAATGAACAATATACAGATAACAAAGATGCCATACCAAAGAGATGGGAAGCATATTTTGAGGCATTAGCAAGCATTACTGAGGATATTCTCAATGATAGTGAAGATAATGATGTCATGATATCCGAGACAGAAATCAGTATAGATGAGACTGTAAGAGCAATCAAGTCCATGCATAGTGGACTAGCACCTGGTGATGACAGTTTGCCTGCTGAAATACTTAAAAGTTCGGGAACAAGTGGAGCAAGATGGCTGAAGTATGTTTGTAACATAGCATGGAAGCAAGAAAAGATACCAAATGACTGGGGAAAAGCAATAATTGTTCCAATATACCAAAAAATGGAGAATAGTGAACGCGGAAATTACATGGGGATATCTGTTTTGTCTCATGCTGGGAAAATGTATGAAAATATAATTGAACATAGATTAAGAACAAACGTTGAGAAAAAAATTCAGGATTGTCAACATGGCTTTATGTTTAACAGACGAGCTATTGATCTGATTTTTTCCATGAGAATCATACTGGAGAAAAGCTTAGAATGGGGAAAAAGCAAATACCTGGCATTCATTAACTTTGATGAGATCCCTAGAGAGCAATACTGGAAAGCTCTAAATCACAAAGAGTATAAGATAGATCCAAAGATAATACGAGTGGTCCAAAATATGTACAAGCACTGGGATAACATAAATCTAAAAGCTGAAAAGATTGATATGCCAGTGGGAATTTTTTCAAGTGGCTTGTTGTCTCCTCTTCTTTGTATAATTTATATGGACTGGTGTCTGAAGGAACTGTATTTAGATGAAGAGGTAATAACCTTTGTGCATGCTGGAGATGTGGCTTTTATGGCTGATACCAAAGAACATCTTCAGAATACCATAGATAGATGGTATACAATAATGACAAGAAAGGGAGTGGCAGTAAGTAAAACAAAGACTGTAATAATGCATGTAGGCAAAGAGAGAGAAGAATGTGACATCTACATTGGAGGTGACAGATTGAAGCAAGTAGACCAGATAAAGTATTTGGGAGTAGTATTCAATCAAGACAACTCTCAGCAAGTTGAAATAGACAGCATAATTGAGATTTATACTGGAAATGTAAAGCTGCTCAATCCCTTACTTACAGACAAGATGATATCTCAAGAATGCAAGGTGAAAATCTATATAACATTCTTAAGGCCAATTTTGACATATGGATCTGAGGCATGGTCAGTAACAAAAACTTTAGAGAGCCGAGTAACAGCTGCTGAGATGAGCGTGTTAAGAACAATATATTGTGCCACACGATTAAACATACCAAGTGACATTGAGGTAAGAAGAGAACTTAAAATCACTCCAATCTCAAACATAATTGAAAAAAGGAAACTGCTATGGTACGGTCAAATACAACGAATGCAGGGTAATAGATTTCCTAAGAGGTTCTTCAAATGGACCCCAAAAGAAAAGCGGCCAAGAGATGGTTCACAGTTAAGATGGATCCTGGGAGTCAAAAAGGCACTGGAAGCAAGAAGAACAACTTTAGAGGATGTAGACAAGAAAAAAACCTATGAAAACCTGAAAGAGTGGGGAGATCTGGTCCAAAGAGGAAGACAAAGAGACAGATTAAGAAACCAAAGAAAGCAATAGAGTACACAAACTGCCAACTTATCAACTTTTTTTTATTAACATTATGCTCTAGAAAATGTTAACACTTTTCTCCGTTGTTTCCTTCTCTGCTTCTGTATCTTTTAAAGACATAAGGCATAAAGGCTTTTTAAAAGGCATCATATGACAGTATTATTCATAAATATATTGTTTTCATTTTGAATTAAGTCAAAAAATCATATAATTTGAGTACTTCACGTGACATAAACATATTCATTGATCATCATCGTCAACTTAAAAAAACCCAGCACTATTTTATTTACTGTGGGATTGGCGCTAACTTGAATTAAACTAGTTTAACTTTTGCCATTGTAAATATGTAGGTACCCCATTTTATATAGGAATAAAGACATGTTCCTAGTTTGTAGTAGCTATTGTAAGCATTTACCTACAATAGCCTTTACGTACATGATGAGCAGGCATCCATACACTTGCGTTCATATATATATATATATATATATATATATATATATATATGTAATATTAATATATATATATATTATATATATATAATATATATATAAATA
>JACEEZ010017052.1:0-34940 GCA_016584305.1 Chionoecetes opilio
GTCGTTAACCCCCTCCCGTTCGGTTGCGTCTGCCGTCTCCCTCCTTGAATTACAAACACAGCTTCCAGTTTGTCTCAGGGTTTTGGGACTACGTTCGTCAAAATATCACCTGAACTTCTTGCCAGGCCGCGTCTGCCAAACAACGCGTCCTCTGATGTCAGGTGGTGCTGCTGCTGCTGCTGTCATCCACCACCAGTTGAATGGTTATCAAAGCCTCACCTGCAAGACACAAAACACCACCTGTTACCACAAGCTACTACTACAAGTACCATGACTATCAACACTATACTATTACTTTGCAGCCGCCGTCACTGCCACCAGCGCTGCCGCTGCAAAGTAAAATTCATTTTTCTTGTAAAATGGTAGCCATTTTATTTGGTAAGCACACAAGTATGTGTAATTGTACACTACTTATCACCTCTAGCACACTTATCACCTCTAGCATCCATCAAAAAGACAAATTAATGGTACAATTCAATGACGCTAATGGTAAATAGCGGCCATTTCAAAAAATGGCCGCCAAATGTGCTACGGGGAGAATCTTGAATGCCTCCATATCCAAAATTGTTCAGAATGTATGAATCTACATGTGTGCCAAATTTGGTGCTTTTAGAACAATTTGAACAATTGGTTTCGTATTTTTTACTATGCCGCTGGGCTATTATATATTATAATATATTATATTATATATTATAATGTCAGGAATCGCAAAACTGGCCTCCACTGGAAATAGCCCAAAATGAGTAGCAAGTCCAGTATAGAGTAGTCTTTGATGTTACATAATAATATGTTTGTATGAGTACGTGTGTGTGTTTATATAGATAGTATACGTTAGTATGAGTAAGGATATTTACAGATGTTTTGTATGAATACTACATAGAGATGATATAATAGTCTGTATTCTCTCTGGAATATGCACATATTACCATCTATAATAATATAAGCGAAAGTGTGTCTGTCTGTCTGTCTGTCTGTCTGTGTGTGTGTGTGTGTGTGTGTGTGTGTGTGTGTGTGTGTGTGTGTGTGTGTGTGGTATAGGTTCCGCCCCCCGTGGCGCAATCACCTCATATGGCACATTTTTGGAACCGGGTTGACCAGGGGAAGGTTTTAAGCCCACTTATGAGATGATTCGATCACTTTTTTTATTATTTTTTATTTAGCAGCCTATTAGCGATAATTGTGAAAAAAAAAAGTGGGTTGCGAGAATTGAGGAAACCTTGATGTAGGGTGATGGGTAATGGTGAGTGAATGGGTGGGGTGATGGGTAATGGGTGTGGGGTGATGGGTGGTGAATGGGTGGGGGGTGATGGGTTGGGGGTGATGGGTGATGGGTGAGGGAATAGGTGGGGGTGATGGTGAGGGAATAGGTGGGGGGTGATGGGTAAATATAAGCGAAAGTGTTGTCTGTCTGTCTGTGTGTGGTGTGGTGTGTGTGTGTCTGGTATAGGTTCCGCCCCCCGTGGCGCAATCACCTCATATGGCACATTTTTGGAACCGGGTTGACCAGGGAAGGTTTAAGCCCAATTATGAGATGATCCGATCACTTTTTTTTTTTTTTTTAGCAGCCTATTAGCGATAATTGTGAAAAAAAAGTGGGTTGCGAGAATTGAGGAAACCTTTATGTAGGGTGATGGGTAATGGGTGAGTGAATGGGTGGGGTGATGGGTAATGGGTGTGGGGTGATGGGTCAGTGAATGGGTGGGGGTGATGGGTTGGGGGTGATGGGTGATGGGTGAGGGAATAGGTGGGGGGTGATGGGTAATGGGTAAGTGAATGGGTGTGTGGTGATGGGTAATGGGTGAGTGAATGGGTGGGGGGTGATGGGTAATGGGTGAGTGAATGGGTGGGGGGTGATGGGTAATGGGTGAGTGAATGGGTGGGGGGAATACATACATTTCTACATCCATGATTTCAGGAAAGTTAGAAGGGGCTATCTGGAGAGTCCGTGTTTGGTGGGCCGAAGGCCCACCACCAATAGCCCTCCGCAGGAGCTAGCCAAAAAGTCCGCCCGGAGGGCGGCTTTGCGGCTAGTGCTTAATAACTGGGTCTGCTAACGAGAGTTTTCTCAGCAGACTTTTCCACGAAAGGTTAATGATGGATTTAATATTTGTGTGTATTCTTATGGCAATAAAATGAACTTGAACTTGAATTTGAGCTTGAACACACACACACACACACACACACACACACACACACACACACACACACACACACACACACACACACACACACACACACACACATACACACACTCACACGCACGCACACGCACACGCACACGCACACACACGCACACACGCACACACACACAATGCATTGGGTCTTAAGCCTCATTTATACTCTGATCACGTTTTATGTTATAAGAAAGATTTTTTCACCCCTTTATTGCAAGTATTATCGTTGCGCGAAAAGGCAGGAGTGAAAAAAAGTAGGATGAAAGGGAGTCAAGCTAGGAAGAGGAGGAGTAGGAGGATGGGAGTCAGGCTACAAGGAGGGAGAAGGGAGTACAGGAAATGGTAGTAAGGATGATGTATTAATAACATGTATTAAAGGGATGAAAAGTGTAATTATTGGGAAAGGGGATAAGGATGTAGGGAAGGGATGTCATAGGCAGGTAAGGAAAAGGTTTTAAAGGTAGGGAGATGGAGGAAGGAGGGAAGACTGAGGTAGAAGTAAGGGAAGCGAATCTGGAGCAGGAAAATGTGGTGAGACTTCTTTAATCGCGTTTGTTTTACCTTGAATATTTCCTTGAATATCCGAGAAACTTTAAGAAATAGATAATATTGTTATATTGATAGTTTTTATCATTAAACTTTTTGTTGTCATTATTATCATTATTATTATCTTCATCACTGTCCAACTATAGTTGTGGTATACTAGTTTTGGTATAATAGAAAAACTCAAAGTTACCTTATACAACCAAAAAATCATAATGGAAAACAAACAGAAAGTTGAGGAGAGAACCAAAACTCACAAAAAGAAACACACAAGGATGTCTGAGCTTTAAATTCAGACAAACACAGAATTCATTTTTGCTGAAACTCAAGTATACGCGGCATAATAACGCGTATAGTGGAGGCGATAAATATTTCCAGAGGTTAGAGATTATTCGCAAGGAAATATTTGCTCAAATGAGGGAGGGAGGGAGGGAGGGAGGGAGGGAGTGAGGGAGTGAGGGAGGGAGTGAGGGAGTGAGGGAGGGAGGGAGGGAGGGAGGGAGTGAGTGAGTGAGTGTCCCTCTCCCACAGCGTTTACGTGAAAAATCCGTCACTCCCTTCAACACGACTTATTTCCCCCAACTCCTCCTTTTCCTCCTCCTCTTTTTTGCGGGACTCGAAAGTGATAGATTGGTAATAGAAGAGATAACAGTAGTCGAAATATCAAAGTTTTGCAGAAACTTGACCGAGGAAAATCCATGGGGGTGGACGAAATACCGCCGAGATTACTTCACGAATGTCACAGTCAACTTTCACTCCCATTAAAGATTATTTTCAATAAATCACAAATGGACAAAAATGTTCCTAGTATGTGTAAATTAGCTAGTGTTAAACCGATATTCAAGAAAGGGGGTAAGAGCCTCACAAGTAAATATCTGTTCAAAGAAGAACAACCAAACTAATACCATCTCTGCGAAATTCATCTTATAAAGAGAGACTGCGGAAACTTAATATGTTTTCCTTAAAGGATCGTAGAATCCGTGGGGACTTGATAGAAACCTTTAAGATCCTAAAAGGATTTGATGTCATTAATCAAGAGAACCTATTCGAGCTTTCTCCTCAAGTGACAACAATAAATAACGGTTTAAAACTGAACGGTCAACGTTGCATCACTGATCTCCGTAAAACTATTTCAATGTTAGAGTTGTTGATCGAAGGAACAAATTACCAGCAAATGTTGTCGAAGCCAGCACAATAACTTCATTTAAAAACAGACTTGACACGCACTGTAAAGTAAAAGGGTATTGATATTGCCCTGCGAATTCATATTATAGTCCCCCGGATCGATTAGTGTTAGTGGTAGTTGTAGTTAGCATATTTCATATCCTATCAATCTTCACTACGAAACTTCCATGTTCCTATCTTCTTTAGGGACATTGTATCATTTTCCAACTATCCTTTTACATGTAGTTGATAGTTAGTAGTAGGTAGTTCAACAGATACCCTAGTTATAGACCAATAGGTCTCCTGGTGTCTGTTATTCCTATGTATTCCTATGTATTCCTCCTCTTCCTCCTCCTCCTCCTCCTCCTCCTCCTCCTCTCTTATTCCTCCTCCTCCTCTCTTATTCCTCCTCCTCCTCCTCCTTCTTAATATAATTTCATTAAAGGATCGTAGAATTCGTGGAGACTTGTTAGAAACCATTAAGATTTTTAAAGGATTTGATGGCATTAATCAAGATAACCTATTCGACCTTTCTCTTCACGTGACAACAAGAAACAGCGGTCTAAAACTGAATGGTCAACGTTGCAGCACAGATCTCCGTAAAAATTATTTCAGTGTTAGAGTTGTTGATCGATGGAACAAATTACCAGCAAATGTCGTCGAACCCAGCACAATAACTTCATTTAAAAACAGACTTGGCTCGTATTGTAAGGTAAATGGGTTATAATATTGCCCTGCGAATTCATATTATAATCCTCCGGATCGATTAATGCTAGTGGTAGTTGTAGTTAGCATACTTCATATCCTATCATTCTTCACTACGAAACTTCATTGTTCCTATCTTCTTTACAGAAATGGTATCGTTTTCCAATTGTTCCTGTTCCATGTAGTTGATAGCTTTTTTTTTTTTTTTTTTTTTTTTTTTTTTTTTTTTTACATCACAAATATTTGGCCAAGGGCACAACAAAAATAGGTAACACAAAGCCCGCTTAGTTGCCAGTACCTATACAGAAGACAGTAAGATAATACATATAAGAGGGGTGGACCAATTTATTTCGGGAGGTGTCTTGTTACTCCAGAAAATATTTAAGTCTTAGGAAAGTGGAAACATAGAAACAGGGAGAAAGTTCCAGAGTTTACCAGTGAAAAAGATGAAAGAGTAAAGATACTGATTAACTCTTGCATTAGGAAGATGGACAGAATAGGGATGAGAATGAGTAGAAAGTCTTGTGCAGCAAGGCCGCGGAAGGGGGGAGGCATGCAGTTAGCAAGTTCAGTGAGCATGAAAATAACGATAGAAGATAGCAAGAGAAGCAACATTCCGGCGGTGACTTAAAGATTGACGACAGTCAGTTAGAGGAAGGGAATTGATGAAACGAAAAGCTTTTGACTCAACCCTGTTTAGGAGAGCTGTTTGAGTGGATCCTCCCCAAACCTGTGAGACATATTCCATACATGGGCGGATAAGGCCCCTGTACAGAGCAAGCAACTGGGAGGGAGATAAAAAAGAACGCAGACGCCACAGGACACCTAACTTCTTAGAAGCTGTTTTAGCAAGAGATGATATGTGAGATTTCCAGTTCAGATTTTTGGTAAAGGATAGCCCTAGAATGTTCATTATAGAAAAAGGAGATAGTTGAGTGTCATTGAAGAAGATGGGATAGTTATCTGATAGGTTTTTTCGAGTAGATAGGTGAAGAAATTGGGCTTTTGAGGCATTGAACAAAAAAAGGTTTGCTTTGCCCCAATCAAAAATTATAGAAAGATCTGAAGTTAGGCGCTCGGTGGCATCTCTCCGTGAATCACTTAGTTCTTGTTGAGTTGGACGTCTAATAAAAGACGTTGAACAATGCAGGGTAGAAACATCAGCGTAGGAGTGGATAGGGCTTTGAGTTAGACTTAGAAGATCATTAATGAATAATAGAAAGAGAGTAAGTGATAGGACAGAACCCTGGGGAACACCACTATTGATAGATTTAGGAGAAGAACAATGCCCCTCTATAGTAGCTGCAATAGAACGGTTTGAAAGGAAACTTAAGATGAAGGTACAGAGAGAAGGATAGAAACCGAATGAGGGTTGTTTGGAAATTAAGGATTTGTGCCAGACTCTATCAAAAGCTTTTTATATGTCAATGGTAACAACAAAAGTTTCACCGAAACCCCTAAAGGAGGATGACCAAAACTCAGTTAGGAAAGCTAAAAGATCGCCAGTAGATCACCCTTTACGGAAACCGTACTGACGATCAGATAGAAGATTGTGAGCAGATAGATGCTAAGAATCTTCTTATTAAGTATAAATTCAAAAACTTTAGAAAGGCAGGAAGTCAAAGCTATAGGACACTAGTTTGAAGGATTAGAACGTTCACCCTTCTGAGGAACAGGTTGGATGTAAGCAAACTTCCAGCAAGAAGGAAAGGTGTAAGTAGATAGACAAAGACGGAAAAATTTGACCAGGCAGGGTGCAAGCACAGAAGCACATTTTTAGAGAATAATAGGAGGGACTGCGTCAGGACCGTAAGCCTTCCGAGGATCTAGGCCAGAAAGGGCAAAGAAAACATCGTTAAGAAGGATCTTAATAACAGGCATAATATAGTCAGAGGGTGGAGGAGAAGGAGGAACAAGCCCTTCATCAACCAGAGTGAACTTTTCAGCCAAGGTTTGAGCGAAGAGTTCAGCTTTAAAAATAGAAGAGACAGCTGTGGCGCCATCTGGGTGAAGCATAGGAGGGAAGGATGAGGAAGAAAAATTGTTAGAGATTTTATTAGCTAGATGCCAGAAGTCACGAGAGGAATTTGATTCAGAAAGATTTAGACATTTTCTTTGAATTAAGGAGTTTTTGGTAAGTTGAAGTATATATTTGACATGATTACGGGCAGAAATATAATGGGCATGAGTTTCAGAAGATGGATGGTTACGGTACCCTCTGTGAGCCGCCTCTCTATCTCGGACAGCATGAGAACAAGCAGAGTTAAACCAAGGTTGACAGGCTTTAGGATTAGAGAAAGTGTGTGGAATGTACGCCACCATGCCAGAGACTATGACCTCAGTTATGCGCTCTGCAGATAGAGATGGGTCTCTGACATGGAAGCAGTAATCATTCCATGGAAAATCAGAGTCGTACTGCCTTAGGTCTTCCCACTTTGCTGAGTTGAAACGCCAGAAGCACCTCCGCTTAGGTTGTTCCCGAGGCGGCACCGGAGCGATAGGACAGGTTACAGAAATAAGATTGTGATCGGAGGAACCCAACGGAGAGAATAGTTTCACAGAGTAAGCAGAAGGGTTAGTATTTAGGAAAAGATCAAGAACGTTGGGCGTGTCTCCAAGGCGGTCAGGAATACGGGTAGGGTGCTGCACCAGCTGCTCTAGGTCTTGGAGGATAGAAAAGCTGTAGGCTTGTTCACCAGGTTTGTCAGTGAAAGAAAATGATAGCCAATGCTGGTGGTGAACATTGAAATCGCCGCGACTGGAAATTTCTGCTAAAGGAAAATGAGATGAGATGTGCTCCACTTTTGATGTTAAATAGTCGAAAGTTTTTACATAGTCAGAGGAGTTAGGTGAGAAATATACAGCACAGATAAATTTAGTATGACAGTGACATTGAGGTCTAAGCCAATTGGTAGAAAATTCGGAAGATTCAAGACCGTGAGCACGAGAGCAAGTCATATCGTTGCGCACATATACGCAACAGCCAGATTTGGATTGAAAATGATAATAGAGACAGTAAGAGGAGACAGAAAAGGGACTGCTGCCAGTGCTCACAGACAACTGGGTTTCGGTGAGGAAAAGAAGATGAGGTATAGAGGAGGAGAGATTATGTTCCACAGATTGAAAGTTAGATCTAAGACCGATTTAGTAGTATGTAGTTAAGCAGATACCCTTGTTATGGACGAATAGGTCTCCTGGTGTCTGTTATTCTTATGTATTTCTCTCCCTCCTTTCCTTCTCCTCCTCCTCCTCCTCCTCTTCCTGTTGTAGGTGTCCCTGAACGAAGGTAAAGTGCCAGGGATAGCCATCAGCCACGGCGCAGCAATGACTTTTTTTTTTTTTTTTTTTTTTTTTTTTTTTTTTTTTTTTTTTTTTTTTTTTTTTTTTTTGCCTATAGCGCCTGTAGGCAGTGGTGATCCAAGGCTCGGATGGTAGGCTCTGGAGGTTCACTTGAGGGCTGTGATGTTTGGTCCTCGCCCGTGGTGGCGCAGGCAGGATTTTTATAGTGACGCCTGTGATTAGAGGCTCATGCCGCCACCCTGTATCCTCCGATGCAAGGCACAGCTGATTAAACTAAAGTGTTTTGCTGCACGCTCGTGAAGGTGATAAGAGGAAGATGAAGAGAATAATATGGTAGATGAGGAGAAAGAGAAAGGATGAGTCGGCTTTGTGTATGTGTGTTTTACGATTTTGGATATGGTCGAGTTTAATAGTATGCATGTGTGAGTGTGGGTTGAGATGTTTCCAGAAGATCACCATGTGTATGTGTGTGTATGTATGTGACTGGGTTTATGTGTGTGTGTGTGTGTGCGTGTGCGTGTGCATGTGCGTGTGCGTGTGCGTGTGTGTGTGTGTGTCATCGTTGTAGTGGAAGAGGTGGAAATAACAACAAAACTGTGTCAATTATATTGAGGGATACCTGTGACCACTTGCCTAATGGTTCTCCTCCTCGTCATCCTTCTCCTCTTCCTCCTTTATTTCTAGTGTTCTCTCCTCATTTATTAAGGAACACGTCCTAACTTTCTTGCGGATTGTTTTCTTCTTGTAATTTTCAAGATTTACCCGTCTATTGGATTATACTTTGATGGGTGGATGCATATTTCAATTGTTACATCTCACGCTTAAGGTGTAATGGCCGCGTCAGTATGAGTGTTATGAGGAACCTCCACCATCTTCTTATCTAAGCCTCACAACACACACCTTCCCTTACTTCATAATAACACCGACAGAAGAAGCATATAGGGGAGGGAATGTCTTTTTTATTTATCTTGTTATTCGTTGTCATGCTTTTTGTCCTTTCTTCCTCGTTATTAGTTTTTTATTTTGTATCTTATCGTTTTCTTTTCTCTTTTTGTTTTAGATTCTACTCCTTTCCATCCACTTTATCTTTATGTTCCTTTGCCTATTGTTTCTTTATGATTGTTTACTGTCTCCTCTTCATAATATTTCTTTTTCACTTATCTCCTACTTCCTCTTCTACTCTCTTTCAATTGCCCCTTAGATATCATATATGTTTATCGTCTACTATTCCATTTATTTATATTTTCCATTCGTTATTTACCTTTTCACTGCCTCTATAACTCCCCTTTATTCTACTTATCTTCATCCCGATTATTTTTATCTTTCCCCTTGTTCGGAAGATCTGTTTCTGAGTTTCGTACCTGGCCGTCACAAACCCTTCCTCTTTCCTCTTCTCCTTATAGTGAGGCAGCTTAGCACCGAATTTCAAAGGGATGGGGACATGCCGGATAAAAGCACCAAATTTTGATCAGGCAATCTTCAGGGTCCCAGCTCTGATTCTATAACCGGCGCCAAGCGATACGACCACTCTTATGCTTCTACGATACATTTTTGTAATGTGAGCAATTTAACACATACGAAAATCAAGAAAAAAATGTAAACTCTTTCAGACCGTGCGTATATTTACCCAACATGGTGCAAAATTGCCATGTTTCTTGTTTTAAGGTATTTTCTGAGTATGGTTGCTCATTATTTGGCCCATTAGGGGTGTTTATAATTCAATCACATGAAATAATCATACTTAGTACACAATTAAGTAGGAGAGCAAAGCATGAAGGTCAGTTCAAAGGTTTTAATGGAGGAATCTGCTAACAACTGACATTAAAACATGGAAACATGCAGTGTTAATGTCTTAAATCCCTTCTCTGCACAAAATTCAATTACTACATTTCACACTAAGGCCGGCTAAGCTACTTCTCACAACGGCAGCTGCAAAGTTATGTGCACTTCCACCGCACCTTCTTGCATGAGCATCGTCCTCCACACGTGTACATGGCGCTTTTGCAACCACTTGATCAGTCCGCTGCAGGCCTGGGATGCCACAGGCAGGTTTGGAGCACACAGGACGCCAGGTCTTCGTTGCACTCTCTAGAGTCCATCCAAAGCCCTCTGAGGTTGGAGGCTTCTGCTCACAATGATCACTGGTTGCCCAGATTCCAGCTTGGTAGACTGCGCGCAGTGTGTGCTGCAGAAGGGCTTCTTGCGTTGGGGGAATGTTCTCCATTGTCCTGTTTTTCTGGGAGAAGAGTTCCCTACGTGCCTCGTTCACAGAGTCCAAGTTGCTCTTCTTATTGTAGATGATCACGGTGAAGCGCCGAGCAACTGGAATTCCTTGCAGTTCACTGTCACAGTCATGTAAGGGTGATTCATGAGGTTGTTGAAGGCTTCCGTCACCTCCACGTAGGCATTCCAAGCCTCCCATACCGATTTCTTCCCTTTGCCAAAGAAAGCGGAAGTTGTGTCGCCAGCCCGTGAAGCTGTGGAACATAGGCAGTGCCGTTGACCTATCTTTTCCCAGAGCATAGCATATGGCATTGATATCCAGGTACATGAGTTCTTTCCAGTTCCAAAGGCTACCCAGATGGCTGCCATCTGATGCTGGCTGGTCAGGGAATGATACTTTCCTATCAGTATGACAACGACGTCTGTGTCGACAGTGCGTACCAAACAGGTGGTGCATCCCTTGTCCAGCGCATCTTTCAGGTGAACGACAATCCTTGTATCGGCCTCTCATGGTCACATCGTGGCATGGAGTGGTCGGAACCTCTGCTGATCACATATGTGCCTGATGTTATGAAGACCTTTCCGTCTGGCCAGTCATTGGAGCCGACTTTGTCTGAAAGGAACTGGAAAAGCTCCTCCTTGTTTGTGGAATCCCGGAGGAAGTCGGGCCAGTTGCTGGGCACCTTGGTTGGACCGCCGACCTTTCTCCGCAACACCTTTTCCCCTTTTCTCTCTAGTTGACTCCTTGATACTGCTGGCAATGTAGCTGTCCCAGACCACATCGACTCTTCTGCAGGATTCAAGTAGCTTCAGGATGTGGGGGATGCAAACGCCATTGCATTGAATGTGGTGACATTAGTGGAGGAAGCAGATACACCACAGCAACACCGTCGAGAATTCTTGCATCCAGAAACGGCGGTGTAATATGCATTTAATTAAATAAAAAAAAAAAAAAGTTCTATTATGCAGGCTATCCTATCGGGGAGGCGGTAGCAGTGGTTAGCGTCTCTCAGTGGCGTTCTCGGTGACCCGAGTTCGATCCCCGAAGAAAACCAAAATCTTTCTGCACCGTCGAGTGGCCTAAGAACACCCACATGCCCTGCCCATTAACTCTACCTTCGATTGCGAGTGCATCGGATGACACAGGGGGGCGGCATGAGCCTCTAATCACAGGCGTCACTATAAAAATCCTGCCTGCGCCACCACGGACGAGGGCCAACCATCACAGCCCTCAAGTGAACCTCCGGGGCTTAACTACCGAGCCCTGGGTCACTATTGCCTACAGGCGCTATAGGCACAAAATGTTAAATAAAAAAAAAATTAAAAAAATAAAGATTGTGTTTAAAAAAAATGTTCGGATCGCTTGGCGCCGGTTCTAGAATTGAAGCTTGGATTCTGAGGAATACCTGGAAAAAATGTGGTGCTTTTATCCGGCATGTCCCCATCAACTACCTAAGCTGCCTCACTATTAGCTTCCCACCGTTCCCTGGTATGGCCACGGCAAATTGATTTAATTCTTACGTTCCATATTTTTTATTTATAGCAAAGCGGGATCCACTTTGAGAAACAGAGTCAAAGGTTTTGTTCTCTACGCCAGAATCTTCTTTTTTTTCAAGGGTCTTTTGTGTAAGGTATTTGTGAGCTCTTGTTATCCACGGATTGGAGTTTCATATTTGTAACTATTGGAGCCATATTTCTTTTCTATCTTTACTCGAAGAAGGAAAGTTTGCGGGTGTGTTTGAAAATATTTTGTTTCATTTTTTAAGTCCATTTAGTTTCTTTGATCAAGGAGTCAGTTGTTTAATGAAACAATTGTTTAAATTTTTTTATTCGGAAATATCTACTTAAAGGGAACATCTAATGGAAATTCATATCTCCATTATTTCTTAACTAATCAAGCTGAATTTTTTATACATAGATATTAAAATGTACATTATTTTGCACTTTCCTCCACATTAACGGCATCTCCCCTATATCAACCGATTTCCTAAAAATGTGCACTAACGACTCACAAACTACTTTTTTGCATTATTTTAATACTCTGGGATAAACTTCATCTGTTAAAGGTGATTTAAAATTATATATATTATATTTATTCTACTGTATATCTATCTATACCCTCTTGTACCATTTATCTATTTATCACAATATCTATGAGTTTCTCATCATCCTTTCCTCTAAGCATCTGTTCACTATCAGGTACCATCTGTATATCCTCGTGAGTAAAAACACTTAAGAAATAATCACGTAACATTTTACACATATCATCAACAGAACCTAAAATATCACCCTGCTCTAATTTTAACGTTTCCATTAAACGGCCCCTCCCCATCCACCTCTCCTATCTTGAAAAATGTTTGAAGGTAAAATTTTAAAGAACTTGGAAATATTGCATTAGAAAAATAGAACGTGGAAACTGTTGGTAGAAATTAATTAATAATTATAATTTATTAATTTTACTAAATTCGAAAAAATGGATACCTATTAGTGTCCGAACGTGTAAACAGCTAGGTGAATGTATCAAGTCACCTATCAAGCTCTCTCTCTCTCTCTCTCTCTCTCTCTCTCTCTCTCCTCTCTCTCTCTCTCTCTCTCTCTCTCTCTCTCTCTCTCTCTCTCTCTCTCTCTCTCTCTCTCTCTCTCTCTCTCTCTCTCTCTCTTTTATTTTATTTATTTTTTAATTTTTTTATTTATACCGAGTTACAAAAAAACATCATTACAGAGTAAGTTACTATTTACATTACATAAATAATTGTAACATTTACAGGCTAAAGGAGACATAATAAGTGTTCCCTATCTAAAAGCCTAACTCGTGTTAATTTTGATCTCCTTGCCTTCACCTCGGCAGCCACGCGTTCACAAGTTCCTTGAACTCTTGCACAGTTGTACCGCCATGGCGTGGCTGCGAGGCAAGGAGAGCATTCCACCAGCCAACGTAGACACAGACGAACTGACGCTGGTGGTGCCAAGTACGACATCGGGGCTGTAGTAGCTCTGCGGGGGCTAGAGCAACGGCCCTTGTAGTAACCTGAGCCCGCCGTAGGGGCTGCCGGAGTGTGTGCAGGTGAGGCACCCGCTGCTGATGCACCTTGTACATCACGTTGAGGCCCGCTACGTCTCGGCGGTGCTGAAGGCTGTGAAGTCGTGGTTCCTGCCCGGCACCGCTGTCCCTGATGAGCCTCATCGCGCGACCCTGTACCTTGTCAAGGAGGGCCAGGTGCTTGTTGGCAGCGCCGCCCCACCCGAGGCAAGCGTATTCCATAGAGGAGCGGACCTGCGCCTTGTAGAGGACTTCCAACCCCTTGCTGTCAAGGAGCCATGACATCCTCCTCAGGGATGCCAGCTTCCCCGAAGACTCTCTGGCGAGCCGCTCAATGTGGGCTTTGAAGGTCAGCCTGCAGTCGTAGGTGACTCCCAGCACCTCCACCTCGTCCTGGGGCACCAGCGTCTTCCCATCGAAGATAAGGCGCAGGGCTACGCTCGACCTGGAGACATGGAGCAGCTGTGTTTTATGAGGAGCGAATTTTACTTGCCACTTGTTGCCCCAGGCCACGATGCGGCTCAGCGTCGTGTTCATCTGGGCAGCAGTGGCAGTCTCCTCCCCTGGGCCGTAGCTCTGTGTCAGGGTGAGATCATCGACATAGGCCCTTGAGCTGGGGATTAAATTCAGGAGATCATTAATATAAATATTCCAGAGCAGGGGGCCGAGGCAGCTTCCCTGGGGGACACCTGCTCTGATGGGCTGCAACTCAGACTCCTGCCCATTAACTACCACCTTTAGTTGCCTCGCTCTCAGGTAGTCGCTGAAGAGTTGAAGGAGCGGCCCGTCCACACCTGCAGCGCGTAGCTTTGTGATGAGGGCTGCGTGCCACACCCTGTCGAAAGCCCCCTCAATGTCGAGAGCCACGACAGCAGTGGTTTTACCTTGGTCCAGGGCTGCACTCCATTCCGTGGATAACAGCAGATGCAGGTCTGCAGCTGACCTGCCCGGCCTGAATCCAAACTGATTAGTGTTGAGCAGGTGGTGCCTCTCAAGGTGCTCAGTGACTCTCGGAGCCACAATAGTTTCCAGAACCTTACTGAGCACCGGCAGCAGGGACACGGGACGGTAGTTTTTGGCCTCAGTCTTTGCATTTTTCTTATGTACCGGGACCACACTACCAATCTTCCATGCTTGTGGCCACCTGCTGGTTCGTAGGCAGTGGTTGAAAAGTGTGGCAAGTGGACGCGCCAGCTCCGCGACACACTGGCGGAGGAGACGGGGACTGACGTTATCCGGCCCCACTGCTTTCTGCACGTCCAGATTTAACAGCAACGCTTTCACTTCAGCCGCACTCGTCACCACTCTCACTAGTTTATTACTGACTTTTTCTGGCAGTGTGGGAGGCGTTTTCCCAGGGTCAGAGACGCACATCCTTTCTGTGAAGTGCATGGCCAGGAGATTTGCCTTATCACGGGCAGTCTGAGCCACGCTGCCGTCCCCGCGGACGAGGGGAGGGACAGTGTTTCCCCGCGACTTACCCTGTTGCTCCTTGACAAGGCTCCACCAACGCTTAGACCCGACCTGACCACGCTTCAGTTGACCCCTTAGGTTCACTTTCCACTGCTCAGAGGCCCACTCCTAGGTGGTCCTCATTCGCTTTGCCGCCTCTCTGTGCGTATGTCTGTTCCGGGCCGTTGGGTGCCTCTTGAAGGCAAGCCAGGCGCGGTATTTGGCGTCAGAGGCTGCGCGGCACTCAGGTCCAAACCAAGGCTGATCAGATGCCTTGGTTTTGTGCACGGAGTTCAGCACCCAGCGAACCTGTTGGGCATGGAGCAGCTCGGTGAGCCGCCCCACCTGCTGGTCGATGTCGCCGTGCAGCACGTCCTCCCAGTCCGTCCTACACAGGGTGGACCTCAGAGCTCCCCAGTTGGCAGCCTCCCATTTCTAGAGCGTGCGGGAATGTATCTCCACGTGGTCTCTTGAAGTGGATCTTTGTAAGGACAGCCACGTGGTCTGAGGTGCCCACAAAGTCAAGAGGAAAAACTGGACAGTGTGGGGGGGAAGATCCGTCACCACAGGGTCAAGGGACGACCCAGAGCTGTGGGTGGGGAACGACACGTAATTGTGCAGATCGTACACAACTAACAGCGTGTTGAAGGCGTCACGCACTACATTCTGGTTTAGGTCACCAATGATGATTAGATTTTCGCACTGGTTAGCTGTCATCATAGTGTCAATGTTCACTGTCAGGAAGTCCAGTAGCACTGTGCCCTGCGAGGGGGACGATAACACCCAACGCATAGCAAACCTTCCCATTACTATCTATTATCTTAAGTGCTAGTAACTCAAGGCCCCTGGGCACGGGCACGGAGGGCTCAACCACCTGTACGTTGAGAGTTTCCTTGTAACAGAAGGCCACACCCCCGCCTTGAGTTGAGCGATCCTTCCTTAACCATACCGAATATCCCTGCACGCGGGCATAAGACTCAGGCACTTTATCATCCAGGAAGGTTTCGCACACAAAACACTATGTCGGCCCGGTTCTTAATAATAACACTGTGCGTGAGCTCACCAACATTGGTGTGGAACCCTCTCAGATTAGCCGAAATAAATTTTCCCTCACTGTTTGTCGGGTTTGTAGCATCGCCGAGGGGTGCTGCGGCGCGGCTCCATAGGGAGGGCGTGGGCAGGTAAGGTGAAGGGCCAGGTGGGATAGGGACTGGGGCCCCGTGTGGGGCCGTCAGTACAGGCCCGGCTGATCTCTGGAGAGAGGCAGGCTGCTGAAGTTGCCAAGTGACGCTTCTCAGGGCGATTAGAGTCTCCTGGCCACTCTGCCTCACCGCCTGCACCAGGTTCCTGCTGCTCTGATCATCAATTTGATTCTGCGTTTTGGGAGGAGTTTATAACGGCCTTGGCAATAGTCACAAGTATTCCTTGGGCACTGGTCTCGAGTGTGGCCTGAGCGTTTGCACTGAGGACACCTGGACTGTTGCTGCCTGGGTTGGGCTGTGGCTCGTGGCTGAGTCACCGCCTCCTGGCGTGACCGCTGTCTTGGCCTGGCCGCTGCTTCTCCCCCAGATGCCCTGTTTCTTCTTGCTGCTGGTCTCTTCCTTCTCTCTGGCTGTTGGGGCTGTCTGTCTGTTTCCTAGGTGGCCTGCTGAGGGCGGTGTTCCCTTCTAGTCTCACTCTCCGCAGTGGGACTATTAGCAGAGCTTTCACCACGTGACAGCGTTTGCCCCCGCTCCTCAGTAGTTGCTTCTGGCGCCTGAGGTGAGGGAGGGTTGATGGGAGGCGGAGGAGGGGGATTAATAATACTCTCGGCAGGTGTATTGCCACCGTCCTCCCGGGGGTGGATGGGAGGGATAGCGGGCACAACCTCACCGTCAATTCTGTCAGGTCTGGCTGTACACGCTACTGACCTCTGCTGCTTTTCCTCGCTGGCGTGGGTGGCCAGGAGAGTGTCTACGATAGACAGCGCCTCCACCAGCACCCGCCGCTTGTCTGCGAGGTCCTCTGTAACAGACCTGTAGTTGTTCAGGTTGCTCTTTGTAGAGGTCAGGTCCCGTCGGAGATTTATGACAAGCTGCACCAACTCCTCCTTCCGTAGGTCGTTGAGGTCGTCCTCGGGTTCCTCCTCGGCAGGATCCGTGGAGGGTGGAGGGGCAGGGGTTGCCTGTGAGTTCCGGGTGAGAGGCCTCTCTCTCTCTCTCTCTCTCTCTCTCTCTCTCTCTCTCTCTCTCTCTCTCTCTCTCTCTCTCTCTCTCTCCCAAGAGACAAAGATGAAATAAAATAGTTGATGTGATACAGAAAGATGAAACAACAAATAATGAAAACATATGTATACAAAAAGAGAAAAATATGAGACAAACTGACGAATAAACAGATAGATTTGCTAGACATAAAATCCATTTTTTTTGGTTTGTATTTGCTTATATATACTGGTTTGTTTGAACTGGCATATTCCCCTCCCTTCACCCCCTACCCCTCCCCTCACCTGCTTAATCTAGCCCTTTTACCTGGCCTTGGTACTCGATAGCAATTCCACCTTGGTACTCGTATGAGAAGCGGAGACGGAAGGAAAAATAGCTAAAAGGATTATGAGGAGAATGAATAAGAAAAGTTGGAGGACAGCTTTAGAAGTGTTCATGTTTTCTTTTTTCCTTTTCCTTCGTTTGTATCACTGTTTTTCGTCGTTTTGCTTCAGTTTTTTTTTGTCCTGTGCTAATTATTTACTTATCCTTTTCCTACTCTATTTTCACCGTCTTCCTCGTCATTCTCCTCTTCATCTTAATTTTCCTCTATGCTTTTCAGTATCATAATCTGTTGCCCACGGCTATTTTTGTTATTCATTATACATTGTCATACGCGTTGTTGTTGTATTTGTCCTCTTTCCTCCTGTACTACTAATACCAATACTACTACTGTTACTAATTTTACGTACGTACTACTACTATACTACTACTACTACTACTACTACTACTACTACTACTACTACTACTAATAATAATAATAATAATAATAATAATAATAATAATAATAATAAGAATAATACTACTATACAACCTTAACCTACTACCATCCTCTTTTCACCCTCGTCTTTGATGTCATTCTCCTGGCCATCACCATCATCATTGTCATTCTACTATTATGGTCCTCCTCCTCCTTCTCCTCGCAATATTGTAACAGACAGCGACGGTTCTACACCTGATATAGAACGTGACAGCTCCTTCCTGCCCGGGAAAAGGTCGCAAGGCCAGGAGCCAATATTTAATTTCCTGCATTGGGGCCTCCTTCAATCCTGGTGGCATCCTTCCTTCCTCCTCCTCCTCCTCCTCCTCCTCCTCCTCCTCCTCCTCCTCCTCTTCCTTAATTTCCTCCTTCGCCCCCAGAGCTTCAAAAACCACATCCCACTTTCTTCCCGTGGCCGCGTCGGTAGATGGTATTACTGCCGCCATGGTATTGGAGAAGGAAAGACGAAGGCTAGTGGGATGATGGAAAGGGATGGCTGGTGGGACGGCGCCATAGGATTATCTTGAGAGAAAGGAGGGATGGATGGAAGCATGGAGGGAGGGATGAAAGTGGTACAATGGCTGTGGGGATGATGTTTGAGTGGTTTATTCTGAAGTGTTATCAATATCTTTTTCGAGTTTATTTATGTTCTCATTTAGCTCGTGTGACTTATGATTTAAGTTTTTTTACTGGTTTATTGAGATTTCCATTAGATTTTTCTGTCCTCTATCACAGTAATTAGTGCTTCATAAGAGATCACCACATTTTGCGAGACACTGCCTCATCTGGCACGCGCTGATAAGATGCAGAGGTCAGTGGCGTCTCATTATCTCATTTTGTCACGCATTTAAATAACTTTATATCAAGTCTAGTTACTTAATGGTATTTATACAGTAGCGAACGTAAATATTGGCGGCGTCGGTCCTATGCCTAACGCGCAGAACACATTCGATAATAATTATGAAGGATGGCTGCTTACTTTGAATTTTATACTTTGACGGCATCCCACTACGTCTAACGTCTATTAAGCATAATCAAACAATTTATATCACCTTTTGCAGTAGTGTGGATAGAGGGATTTCTGCCAACATCATGAGTAGCGCTGCATTTTCACGTTATAAACAAAGGCAAACCGGTTCCCAGAGCAAACTACAGAAAAACTAAACATACTCTCATATTTTAATTTATTGGGCATTTGGCAACTCTGCAAGGGAAACTGGGGCAGTGCTCTGTGTTGTCAGTTGTCACTGAGCTCAAGGTCACGACACCCAGTGATCCATTACAGCCTGTGCAGGGAGGTGCCGCGGAGGAGTTGCCAGCCCGCGGCATTTTAAGACAACAGCGTTTTGCCTCTATCTTGCCTCTTCTGTGGACTATGGGGAGGTATAGACCAGTGACAAGTGATGACATTAGTGTATTTCGTCACTCCACAAGGCAGGACACTCAGTGAAAGATATTGCTGAAAACACAGGCGTTAGTGTGAGAAGTGTCAGCCGTTGGGTGCAACAAATTTCAAACTGGTGACGACGATTTGCCGCGGAAAAAATTACCCCCTGGCAGGCCCCGTAAAACCCACCCAAGAACATTAAACATCATCAAGCGTGATGTTGATAAGTGTCCCAGTATTTCCGGCAGACAATTAAAGGAAAATAACCATGTACTGCTGGGTGAAGTGTCTGTCAGGACAGTGCGACGTCGAGTCCATGACGACCTTGGATTTAAACACTTTGTTGCGCGACCTAAACCTCTCCTAAAAGAGGTTCATAAGGACAACAGACTTCAGTTCTGCCGCAAGTACCTCCCTTGGGATACTGAGAACTGGAAAGGAGTACTTTGGAGTGATGAGGCAAAATTTACAGTTACCAGCAGCAGGAAAAAGAAAGTTTATCGCCTCCCGGGCAGTGATCCGTACGCGCCAAAGTTCACACACAACACTGTAAGATTCCCAGATTCCTTAATGGTGTGGGGATGCTTCTCTTTCCATGGTGTTGGGAAACTTGTGCTGCTCCCCAAAAATGAGTCAATGAACCAATATAATTATTTGGAACTGCTGTGTGACAATCTGCCTGATTGCTTCGAGGTGTGCCAAGCCCACACATTCGTGCAGGATAATGCACCCTGCCACAAAGCAAAATCGGTGACAACCTGGCTTCATGACTGCTCTGTGGACTTCATTGAGGATTGGCCAGCCTATTCTCCTGACCTTAATCCCATTGAAAACTTGTGGTCCATTATCAAACGCAAGTTATGTGACCATGATACCTCCACGCTTCCCCGACTAGAAGCGGCACTCCTCAAATTGTGGACAGAAATCCCTTTGTCCACGTTACAAAACTTGATAGAAAGTGTCCCATCACGTTTGAAAGAGTGCATTAGACGTAAGGGGATGCCAACAAAGTATTAACATTAAGGTAAGTAATCACTGTTTATTGTACCATCATATTTGTTTTACCGTGTTGGGCTACGGGCTGACGACGCCAATATTTACGTCCGCTACTGTAGTATGACACTGTTTGAGCATTGAAAAATGATCATTGCAAATAATGTATATTTTTGATGATAATGATGATAACAGTGGTAACAATGATAAATCACTGGGTTACAAAACAATTTTTTTTGTAAGTCGTCTACGTTTTTTCAACTGATTTAAGACAATTTTGCACCGCTGAATCCGAAAATGACACCCGTTTCTCTCGATCAGGTCAGGTTTTTGTGTTAAGTCGATTTAAAAAAAATCCGATCATCTGACTAAATCAATTACATTTTTGTGACATTTTCGGTTGATTTTTGTTAATATTTCTCATCCGAAATAGGTTTTTAAGAGAAATTAATCGTTTACTAACACAATTAATTAATTAAACGTTACAAAAATTGATTAGTGTACATTGAAGAGTAGACATTGATAAAGGTAAGTACATGTAAATTGGATGTTAGGTAATCATTGTTCAAAATTCAGGGCTTGAACTTCCGTTTCTTCGAACTCCTAGAATGGTCAGCGGCAGGGATGTCTCTCTTCAGAGTCCAACAGTAATCAGCCATTATGACTGCATCCCAGCGTCCCTGATACCTGGTCTCCATCACTTTCATGTCTTGATGGAATCTCTCACCCTGCTCGTCGCTCATTGATCCCAGATTCTCAGGAAACCGATCCATATGTGAGAATAAGTAATGCAATTTGATGCTCATGCTGCAATCCGAGGTTTCTGAAAGCAGTCAGCATATTGGTGACAAGTTCTGCGTAATTCCTGGCCTTGTTGTTGCCAAGAAAGTTCTTCACGACCAGAACAAAAGCTTTCCACGCTTCCAGTTCCACTTCGTTCATTGAGTTTTCAAACTGTGGATCTCTGATGAGCTGACGGAGTTGAGGACTGTCAAAGATGCCAGCTTTCAACTTCTCCATGGTCAATCCTGGAAAAGCGTGGCACAAGTAAGTGAAGCAGCCACCATCCTTGTCCAGAGCTTTGGTGAGCTGTTTGATCAAGCCGAGCTTGATGTGCAGCGGTGGGAAAAGTACCCTGTCTTTGTCCACCAGAGGGTTGTTTATGACGTTCCTTGCTCTGCAAGGCACCAATTCCTCCCGTACAGGCCAGTCCTTCTTCGTGTGATGCTAAACTCGGTCCCAACTATCCCACATGCACATAAAGCACGGGTACTTGGTGAACCCGGACTGTTGTCCCAACAAAAAGTTCACCATCTTCAGGTCAACACAAATCAACCACTCATGCTGATCATAACGAGTTTTCTCCAGCACGTACTTCCTCGCTTCATACTTCTCCTTCAGTGTAGTCGAGTGAGCGAGGGGTACAGAGGCAAACTGGTTGCCGTTGTGCAGCAGAACACATTTCAGCGATCGCTTGCAGCTGTCAATGAACAGTCTCCAATCTTCGGGTTGGTACTGTGGCCCTCCAAGCTTGTGCAGAAGCTGCGAATATCCTTACAGTACACCAAGTCCTTCTCTTCAGAGAAAAAATGGAGGTACTCTTGATGTCTGTTGCGGTAGAAGGTGATGCGAGCACTGTCAGAGAGGAGGTTTTTTTCCTTCAATCTGGATGCCAACAGCTCGGCAGAGGACTTTGACAAGCTGAGATCGCGAACTAGATCATTTAGCTCCTTTTGGGAAAAAGGATGTGGAGCATCATCGTCAAGAACCACTTCTTCATTTTCTTCAACACTGGAGGAATCTTCGTCACTAATGTCAGGAAGTTCTCCAAAGACAGGTACTGGAATTTCATCACAATGAGCTACAGGACGACGTGCTGATTCAAGATTAGGATACTTGAGGCTGCTGCGGTTCTTTCTGTTGAACCCAGTCAAATCAATAGCGCAGACGTAGCTGTCAGTGCCATGGTTTGTCGGCTCCCTCCAAACCACGGGAATTCCAAACTTCAGACAACTCTTCTTGCCCCTGGTCACAACGCGCAGATACTCGGTGTGCATGTCTTGCCAACCATTGTTGGCGCCCAAGCTTTATCCTGGTCACCAATGTTTCATACCCAATAATAATGGTAACACGCTTTTATGAAACTTGTGTACTGGATTTGTTAGGAACAACGGTGTATTTCCGCAGATGTTAGCAGAATACATCGGGCTTATTTTGCAAGATCTTCTAGCCAGATCAATTTCATTCACCTGCAGAAGAAAAATACCAGTAGTCAAGAATTGGCGCATGTAAACATTCAGAATTCGTTTATTTAAAGAAATAGAAATAATTTGCATCATAATTCAAGCAGTAGGAAGAAATTAACAGTGCTTGGTAGGGGGTATACGAGGATCGTAGCAGCCTCTATGCTACTGCAGTATCCTAGGCACGATGAATAAAAAAAGGAGTCTGCTATCGGAAAGACGATAGCAGATATCACACAACACCACACAAGGTATCCCAAAGGGGGATGCAGAACTGCAGTGGGTTAATAAAAAGTGTTCAAGTAAAGAAGTAAAAGTTGAAGAGAAGAAGAGGAAGAACAACAGAGGACTGTAAAATCCAGGGATCATGATTCCGAAGAAATCCTAGTTGGTGACATTGTTTAGGACCACACCCTTGGAACTATCTGAATTGTGGAATTATTGGATTAGTGGTTATCTACTGCAAGTACGGTGTTGTAACGGAGGACGATTTCATATATATAGAAAATACCCGTACATGTACACAAAAACGTAAAAAAACATCATGTGGCGATAGATAAAAAAGTTGACCTGATTGAGCAAAATCAATGTGATTTTGGATTCAGTACATCAAAATTGTCCTAAATCAGCTAAAAAAACTTAGACAATAAATGTATTGTTAACCAGTGATCTTTATCACGTATCTTAATCTATTTTTAGCTCAATTTATAATAGCTATGATACTAATTATAAAAATAAAATTTAAAATTCTTGAAGAAAAAAACCTACATCTCAGCTAAACTTGAATAGCCTTCCTGTTCCTTCCCTTGCAAGTAATATCCATTCATCATTATTATTTTCCTATCCTTAATTCCAAATCCAAGTTAAATTTTATTTTCTCATATAACACGGCGGAATCGGCAGATGCACAGACTTGGTTTGAGTTTGTGGACACATTGTGTGTGAAGTGTTGGGGAGGAGCAAGAATTGTAGTGACGAGTTTGAGAATATTTGTTTCGGTCAGGTCTTCTCGGTCGGCGTGTCGAGAAGAGTTGATGGGCCATTGGAATAACTCATTTTGTCTTATTATGTGTTAGGTGTGAGGGTATCAGGGATGCGGACTTGTTGTGTGTGTGTGTGTGTGTGTGTGTGTGTGTGTGTGTGTGTGTGTGTGTGTGTGTGTGTGTGTGTGTTTGTTGTGTGTGTCGTGCGTGTGCGTGTGTGTATGCGTGCGTGCATTACAGTCTGATGTAAACATATTGCAGGGAGACATAGATAAACTTAATGAGTGGGCAGTCAGATGGCAGATGGCATTTAATATTGATAGTGCAGCGTTATGAATGTTGGTAAAAAAACCTGGTAATTGATACACCATACGCAATGTATCGCTGAAAAGATCAGAAGTTGAAAAATATCTTGGAGTGAGGGTGAGCCCAGACCTCCGACCTAGGTAACAATGTATTGAGGCTAGAAATAGAGCTAATAGAGTGTTAGGATTCATTACCCGAAGTGTTAAAAGTAGAAGTGTGGAAGTTATTCTAAAGCCTTATCTGGCTCTAGTCAGGCCTCACCTAAACTATGCGGTTCAGTTTTGGTCTCCATATTACAGGATGGATACAGCCTTGTTAGAAACAGTGCAGAGAAGGATGACCAAAATGATACAAGGGATGCGTAACTTTAGTTATGAGAAGAGATTGAAGTTATTAAAATTACACTCACTCGAGAAACGCAGAGTAAGGAGCGATCTGATAGAAGTTTCTAAGTGGATAAAGGGATTTAATAAAGGAGAGGTAGAAAAGTTCTTACGGCTTTTAAACCAGGGTAGAACAAAAAGTAATCGATTCAAGCTGGAAAAGCGTAGATTTAGAAGGGAAATAGGGAAAAACTGCTTAACAAATAGGGTGGTGAATGAATGGAATGGACTCAGTAGACAAGTAGTTAGAACATACGAACATAAACTAAGAAAATATACTTTGGTCATAACGATTTTCTCCACCGTACTTCCTCGCTTCATACTTCTCCTTCAGGTAGTCGAGTGAGCGGGGGGGTACAGAGGCAAACTGGTTGCCTTTTGTGCAGCAAACAATTTCAGCGACCCTTTCACTGTCAATGAACAGTCCCCAATCTTCGGGTTGGTACTGGGGCCCCCCAAAAGTTTGGCAAAAGCTGGAATTCCTTACAGTACACAAGCCTTCTCTTCGAGAAAAATGGGGGTACCTGATGTCTGTTGGGTAGAAGGTGAGCGACACTGTCAGAGGGATTTTTTTTTCCTTCAATCGGGATCCCAACAGCTCGCAGAGGACTTTGACAAGCGAGATCGCGAACTAGATATTTAGCTCCTTTTGGGAAAAAAGGTGTGGAGCATCTCGTCAAACCCTTCTTTTCTTTTTCTTCAACACTGGAGAATCTTGTCATTAAGTCGGGAAAGTTCTCCAAAGCGTACGGGGAATTTACACAAGAGTACGGAGACTTGATTCAAGATTAGGATATTTTGAGGCTGCGCGGTTTTTTCTGTGAACCCCATAATCATAGCGCAGACGTAGCTGTCGTCCCAGGGTTTTTGTCGGTCCCTCCAAACCAGGGGAAATTTCCCAAATTTCGACAACTTTCTTGCCCCTGGTCCAAGACGCAGATACTCGGTGCATGTTTTTGCATACCATGGGGGGCCCCCCAAGTTTTATCCGGGGTCACCAAGTTTCATACCCAAATAAGTATTTTAAGCACGCTTTATAAAAACTTGTGACGGTTCTTGTTGGAAAAAGGGGTTTATTCGCCGCATGTGCAGAATACATGGGGCTTTTTTTGAAGATTTTCTAGCCGAATCAATTTCATTCACCTGCGAAAAAAAATCCATTTAGCAAGAATTGGCGCATGAAAACATTTCAGAATTCGTTTATTTAAAGAAATAAAAAATAATTTTGCATATAATTAAAGCAGTAGGAAGAAAAATCAGTGTTTTGGGTAGGGGGTTACCGAGGATCTGTACAGCCTCTAGGGGCTATGGTATCCTAGGCAGATGAATAAAAAAAAGGGGGTCTGCCTATCGGAAAACGATAGCAGATATCACAACACCACACAAGTATCCCCAAAAGGGGTGCAGAAATGCAGTGGCTTTATAAAAAGTGTTAAGTAAAAAGGAAAAATTGAAGAGAAGAAGAGGAAAACAACAGAGGACTGTAAAATCCCGGGGTCATGATTCCGAAAAAATCCCAGTTTTGGGGACATTGTTTAGGACCACACCCCCTTGGGAAATATCTGAATTGGGGAATTATTGGATTAGTGGTAGTATCTACTGCAAATACGGTGTTGTAAACGGAGGCGATTTTATTATATAGAAAATACCCGTACTGTACACAAAAAAAGTAAAAAAAACATCATGTGGGATAGAAAAAAAGTTGCCTGATTGAGCAAAAAACAAAGTATTTTTTTATTCATACATCAAAATTTTCCTAAATACTAAAAAAAAAATTGACAAAAAATGTATTGTTAACCATGATCTTTTCCGTATCATCTATTTTAGCTCAATTTATAATGCTATGATACTAATTTTTAAAAAAAAATTAAACTTTTTTGAAAAAAAAACCAATCTCACTAAAATTGAAAAAGCCTTTTTGTTCCTTCCCTTGCAAGTAATATCCATTCATATTATTATTTTCCTATCCTTAATTCCAAATCCAAGTTAAATTTTATCTTTCTCATATAACACGGCGGAATCGGCAGATGCACAGACTTGGTTTGAGTTTGTGGACACATTGTGTGTGAAGTGTTGGGGAGGAGCAAGAATTGTAGTGACGAGTTTGAGAATATTTGTTTCGGTCAGGTCTTCTCGGTCGGCGTGTCGAGAAGAGTTGATGGGCCATTGGAATAACTCATTTTGTCTTATTATGTGTTAGGTGTGAGGGTATTCAGGGATGCGGACTTGTGTGTGTGTGTGTGTGTGTGTGTGTGTGTGTGTGTGTGTGTGTGTGTGTGTGTGTGTGTTCGTGTTCGTGCGTGCGTGTGTGTATGCGTGCGTGCATTACAGTCTGATGTAAACATATTGCAGGGAGACATAGATAAACTTAATGAGTGGGCAGTCAGATGGCAGATGGCATTTAATATTGATAGTGCAGCGTTATGAATGTTGGTAAAAAAAACCTGGTAATTGATACACCATACGCAATGTTTTCGCTGAAAAGATCAGAAGTTGAAAAATATCTTGGAGTGAGGGTGAGCCCAGACCTCCGACCTAGGTAACAATGTATTGAGGCTAGAAATAGAGCTAATAGAGTGTTAGGATTCATTACCAGAAGTGTTAAAAGTAGAAGTGTGGAAGTTATTCTAAAGCCTTATCTGGCTCTAGTCAGGCCTCACCTAAACTATGCGGTTCAGTTTTGGTCTCCATATTACAGGATGGATACAGCCTTGTTAGAAACAGTGCAGAGAAGGATGACCAAAATGATACAAGGGATGCGTAACTTTAGTTATGAGAAGAGATTGAAGTTATTAAGTTACACTCACTCGAGAAACGCAGAGTAAGGAGCGATCTGATAGAAGTTTCTAAGTGGATAAAGGGATTTAATAAAGGAGAGGTAGGAAAAGTTCTTACGGCTTTTAACCAGGGTAGAACAAAAAGTAATCGATTCAAGCTGGAAAAGCGTAGATTTAGAAGGGAAATAGGGAAAAACTGCTTAACAAATAGGGTGGTGAATGAATGGAATGGACTCAGTAGACAAGTAGTTAGAACATACGAACATAAGAACATAAAAAAATAAGGAAGCTAAAAGAGGCCGCGAGGCCTACACGTGTAGGCCTCGCAGCCTCTGTAGCTTCCATATTGTTTTATGTTCTTCCTATGTTCTTATGTGCGTGCGTGTGTGTGTGTATGTGTGCGTGTCTATGTGTTTGTATGTGTGTGGAGATAGAAGGAAGAAAGGAATCAGGTTTATTGTTCTTGCCGCGACTCTCCTATGTCTATTCACTTAAGCTGGATTCTTGGAGCTGCTCGATGCCTACCCGAGTATGTAAGGACGTCGCTGATTGGCTGATGCACGCGGGCTGGGTGGTGATGGTGGTGGTATTTGGTAGCCTCAGCCAATCAGCGACGTCTAATACTCAGTAGGCATCGAGACTCCAAGAATCCAGCTTAAGTGAATAGACTATAGTGGTTCTGGTGTTTTCATCCAATTTTGACTTTTAGCGTATATAAAAAAATAGAAGGGAAAAAATTTATAAAAGAGGAAAGGGGAAATTAAAACATGGGGAAATTTGGAAAAAGAAATCTGAGAAGACGATAACAAATAAAAAAAAAAAACCTAAAAAAAACAATACTGAAATACGCGATAGGGTGGAAGAATGATATTTTGTATCTTTTTATTCCCCCTTTCCCAATTTTAAAAATGAAGATGACGATGATGCGCAAAACTCCGTAACGTCACCCCTTTTGCACAGGATAGTAAAAATGAATACTTTTGTAAAAAAAAAACAATTACACTACCTCGTTGCTCCGGGTTGGCGACCCCTGGGAGTAACTGTGATGGGTGTGTGGGGGTGATGTGTGTTTGCGGGGTACTAAAAATCTTCACTTAAGCTGGATTTTTGGGGCCGTTCGATCCCCCCGAGTATGTAAAAGGACGTCCGATTGGCATGCTACCAAAATCCCCCCCCATCACCACCGCCGCCATCAGCAATCAGCGGGCGTCCTTTTCTATGGGGAGGGATCGAGCACCTCCCAAAAATCCAGCTTAAGTGAAGGGCTATAGTTGGGTAGTCTAGTTCAAGGCGGGGGGGAGGGCAAGATAAAGGGAAGTACGATGAACGGACACCCCGCCTATCGTCCTTTTTCCGTTTTTGTCGTTCTCCCTTTGCTGGTATTGTTTTGTCGTTTCGTTGTTTGTACTTTTCCTTTTCCTCCTTATTACTTTTCCTTCCTCCTTTTTCTTTTTTAAAATTTTTTTTTTTTTCCCCCTTTTTTTTCCTCCTCATTTTTTACGCCATGTTTTTTGTAGTTTACTTTTCCCACGCCTCCCGGTTTACACTCCCACCTCTTTCCTTTTCTTTGGGCCCTGAGCTTTAATGTTACTCTTTCTCTTCCCATGTTTTTATTGACACTTTCGCCCTTTACCTATTATTTTTCCCCCCCCCAGTTCACCCATTCATTTTTTTATCTTTATTTTTATGATTTTTTTTATAGTCTTTTCCTGTCTTTAGGTGTTGCTTTTTATTTTTAGACTTGCAAAACATTCTCTCCCTCCTTCAGGGTCATCATTCCCACTCCTCGTCCTTTATTATTCCCTTCCCCCTTTTTTTATTTTTCTTCTTTGTCAGTGTTTTGTCCCTTTGGGTTTGCAGATGCGTAGCTGAAAAAAAACCCTTTAGACAAATTGGAGAGAGGAAGAGAGAGAGAGGGGAGAGAGAGAGGAGAAGGGGAGAGAGAGAGAGAGAGGTTGAGGTTATTTATGCTGTAGAAATTGCCTCATTAGTCGTTGTAAATTTTTCCGCCCATCTCGGGTTTTCCCTTTTTGATAGGCAGCGTTATAAATGTTGGTAAAAAAACCGGGAAATTGATACCCCATACGAATTTTATCGCTGAAAAGATCAGAAGTTAAAAAATATCTTGGAGTGGGGGTTGACCCCAGACCTCCGACCTAGGTAACAATTTTTGAGGAAAAATAACCTAATAGAGGTTAGGTTTCATTACCAAAGTTTTAAAAAAGTAGAAGTGTGGAATTTATTCTAAATTTATCTGGCTCTAGTCGGCCCCTCACCTAAACTATGGGGGTTCAGTTTTGGTCTCCATATTACAGGATGGAAAGCCTTTTTTAGAAACATGCAGAGAAGGATGACCAAAATGAACAAGGGATGCGTAACTTTTTATGGAAGAGATTGAGTTATTAAAAGTTACACCCTCGGAAACGCGAGAAAGGAGCGATCTGATAGAATTTCAATGGAAAAAAGGGTTTTAAAAAAAGGGAGGGGTAGGAAAAGTTCTTACGGTTTTTAACCAGGGTAGAACAAAAAGTAATCGATTCAAGCTGGAAAAGCGAAATTTTTAAAAGGGAAATGGGGAAAAAACTGCTTAACAAATAGGGTGGTAAATAAATGGAATGGATCAGTAAAAAGAGTTAGAACATACAACATAAAACATAAAAAAAAGGGAAAGCTAAAGAGGCCGCGGGGCCTACCTGTAGGCCTCGCGCCTTTTGTAGCTTCCAATTTTTTTATGTTCTTCCTTGTTTTATGTGCTCCCCTGTGTGTGTGTATGTGTGCGTTCTATGTGTTTGTATGTGTGTGGGGATAGAAAGGGAAAAAAGGAATCAGGGTTTTTGTTTTTGCCGCGCCCCCCATGTCTATTTACTTAAGCTGGATTTTGGGGGCTGCTCGATGCCTACCCGAGTATTAAGACGTCGCTGATTGGCTGATCACGCGGGCTGGTGGTGTGGTGGGGTATTTTGGTAGCCTCAGCCAATCCGACTCCTTACATCTCGGTAGGCATCGAGCAGCTCCCAGAATCCAGCTTAAGTGAATAGACTATAGTGGTTCTGGTGTTTTCATCTAATTTTGCTTCAGCGTATATAAAAAAATAGAAGGGAAAATTTGATAAGAAGAGGAAAGGGAATTAAAACATGGGAATTTGGAACGAAATCTCGAGAAGACGATAACAAATAAAAATAAAACCATAAAAAAAACAATACTGAAATACGCGATAGGTGTTGGAAGAAGTGATATTTTTGTATCTTTTATTCCCTCTTCCAATTTACACAATGAAGATGACGATGATGACGCACATCTCCGTAACGTCACCTTAGCACAGGGATAGTAAAATGAAGTGACTTTTCTGTAAAAAAGACAATTACACTACCTCGCTTGCTCCCGGTGTTGGCGACCACCTGGAAGTAACTGTGATGGGTGTGTGGTGGTGATGTGTGTTAGCGGGGTACTAAAGTCTATTCACTTAAGCTGGATTCTTGGGAGCTGTTCGATGCCTACCCGAGTATGTAAGGACGTCGCTGATTGGCCGATGCTACCAAAATACCACCACCATCACCACCCAGCCTGCGTGCATCAGCCAATCAGCGACGTCCTTACATACTCGGGTAGGCATCGAGCACCCCCCAAAGAATCCAGCTTAAGTGAATAGACTATAGTGGGTAGTCTAGTTCAAGGCGGAGGGAGGTGTCAAGACTAATGGTGAGAGTACGATGAACGTAAACATCCCTGCCTCATCGTCCTTGTTCCCGTTCTTGTCGTTCTCTTTGCTGTGTATTGTTTGTCGTTCTCGTTGTTGGTGTACTCTTCCATTTCCTCCTCTATATACTTTTCCTTCCTCCTCTTTTTCTTTTTACATGTTTTTTTCTTTTTTCCCCTTCTTTTCCTCCTCATTTCACGCCATAGTTTTCGTAGTTTACTTCTCCCACAGCCTCCCTGAGTTGACACTCCCACCTCTTCCCTTTTCTTTGGTCCGTGAGGCTTTCATATGTTATCTCTTTCTCTTCCCCATGTTATTTTTTGACACTTTCGTCCCTTTACTCTATTATTTCCTACTAGTTCACCCATTCATTTTTTTATCTTGATTTTTATGATTTCTTTTATAGCTCATTTTCCTCGTCTTTAGGTGTTGCTTTTTTTTTTTAGACTTGCAATCTATTCTCTCCCTCCTTCAGTGTGTCACTCATTCCTACTCCTCGTCCTTTACTTATTCCTTCCTCCATCTTTTTATTGTCTTTCTTTGTCAGTGTTAAATTGTCCTTGGATTTGCAGATGCGTAGCTGAAAATAACCTTGAGACAAATTGGAGAGAGAGAGAGAGAGAGAGAGAGAGAGAGAGGAGAGAGAGGAGAGAGAGTAGTGTTGCAGCCCCGTTATTCTCAGTCGCTGTTAGAAATTGCCTGCATCTACGTCGTTGTAAATGTTTTTCCTGCCATTTTCGGTTGTACTCTACCTTGGGCGAAACTGGCGATCACGAGCCAGCTCGCGTGGACAAGAGCATGGGTGGATACACATACACACCACACACACACACACACACACACACACACACACACACACACACACACACACACACACACACACACACACACACACACGCACAAACATACGCACACACACAGACAGACACACACACACACACACACACACACACACACACACACACGCACCGCACAAACATACGCACACACACAGACCACACACACACACACACACACACACACACACACACACACACACAAACACACACACACACACACACACACACAACAACTACTCAAACACACACTCAAACACACACTCAAACACACACATAACACCATAAACAGTGTCGATTCAATCATACTCCCAAACGCTTTCTTGGATAAAATACCCCCATCAAATCTACATGCACGCACAAATGTACTTTCGTTATATATATATATTTTCCACTCCAGTGAACACACAGCGGCACTGTGTCACATGTGTAATTATTGAAATCCATGGGAAAAGGTAGAACAGATAAAAAAATAGAATGATAGATAAGAATAACATCCTTACGCCTATAGTCACACACACACACACACACACACACACACACACACACACACACACACACACCCCACACACACACACACACAACACAACACAACACGCAAATTTTTCATTTGTACTCAATAAACACCGATTTTGTAACTCTCTAGCGCCATCTATCGGGTTTCAGTATCGTTCATCCCGCTTGTATTGCCATCTGGTGATAGATATTTCGAATTAAGGTATCCTAGTGCCATCTAGCGGCCATAGGAGACGTTGGCCCAAGGGAAATCCAGGTACAGGGGAGGGTTGCGTCAACTAACTCATCGGGTCTGTGTCATTCGCCGTCCAGATGGACAGCTTCTGTGAAGGTGTGTACCAACGGAGTGTGTTAAAGCTGAAATGTCCGCCTTTCTCTCTCTCTCTCTCTCTCTCTCTCTCTCTCTCTCTCTCTCTCTCTCTCTCTCTCTCTCTCTACTCCTCTCTCTCTCTCTCTCTCTCTCTTCCGTTTCTGTATTTATCTATGGTCCACTACTCCTCTTCCTCCTTCTCTCCCCTCTCTATACCTATCTATTTATATTAGTCTATGTATATCTGCCTCTTATTTGCTTTGCCATGATTTAATGTTTGGAAGCTCGCACAGTATGACGCCCCGCGTTCCCGATATAGATATAATCACGTCGTGGCGCTGACGGCGTTAGTAGTAGAGGCCTGAGTGCACAAGGGAGACGAGGATGAGGGTTAACTGGGCACGGATGCAGCAGATGCGGTGTGTTGGCTGGCGGGTTGGTGTTTCCAGGCTGGGTGAGATGGTCGACACGACTGCTGGAAAGGGAGTCTGGAACATGGAAGGCGGCCAGTGGGAGGAGTGACAATACGCTAGTGATGCTTTGTTTTAGAGTGATGAAACGGGTTGAGATCTGGCTGGAAGGGAATATCAAACGAGAGTGAAGGTGTAGTGTAAGAGAAGGGAGTGGTGGGGAGAGTAGTGTCCTGATGCTTGTAGCGGTGCGAGGGAGAGGGAGGAGGAAGGGAATGGTAATAGTAGGTAAACTAGTTTAAGAGGAAGATTAAGATAAGATTTTCATCCTATCTAGAAACTTTGCAAGTACCAACTACAAGGTTATTGACTATACAAAGCGCCGCCACGTCAGCACGAACTAGGCGGACTCGAACCGCTGATCGAATGCGCAGGGACGCTGCACATTGCGAGGTCACGTCTCTACCAACCTTGCCACCCTGACGGGCAGTTTAAGAGGATACCGCAGGATAACATCAGAACAACTTTGCTCTTATTTTAGTAAGCATAATAAATAGGTGACTGAAATATAAAAAAAATGTCTTTAAGAGCACGCTGTTTGCTCCCTCTTCAACACACAAGCACAGACACAGATGATAAAATAAATTTTGAGGTAAATAAAATTAGTTCACAAAGACAATAAGCAATTACATAATATCCATAGCAAATGGTCATAGTCACAGTCGTAGTAGCATTCTGACATCAGCACGCTTTAGCAGTTCAGTTCATACATATTCAGTTCATACTTCAGAAGCAGCTGCCTGGCAATGCTTAGCTGTTTCTAGTCGTGGCAAGAATATAAAATACTTTTAAGCTCGGCAGGTGCAGTGGAGGCTTACAAATCATACACGACATGCCCAAAAGAGAACCGTAGCGAGGCCAGTGACGGTGTCGAACTGAAAATGGAAGCAGCACAAACCGACAGGCACTGAAGGGAATAGGTTGATATGCGAAATGGGTGGAAGGGAACGATAGAGACGAGGTTGAAATACATGAATGGGATGAAAGGGATATAAAGGAGTAAGGTAAGGCGAACGGATGGAAGGAAATGATGGAGAAAGAAATAAAGCGAGGCAGAAATTCGAGGTGAGGGAATGGAATATATTTGAAATAAAAAAATTCACGGACGTGGGGACGATGGACAGCGAAACTAAATACGAACGAATGCAATATGATATACTGTAGACGAAAGAGAAAAGAGAGAATTTAGCAATAGAACGATAAATGTTGCAAAGTGGACAAGGGGGAAATGAAAGTGATGACAGGGAAGAGATAGGTTCCCAGCTATGGGTGAAATAGTGGGCAGTCTTGGGTTAATCCCTACAGGGGGTTCTGCGGCCCTGGCCACGGTGGACAGTAAGGCCAATCCCTGACATAGATTGGTTGGGGAGGGGTTTGCAACCCCTCCCTGTAAAAACCTAACCTAGCCACAAACAGTTTAAGAGGTAAAGGCCGGGGGCGTGGTAACCGCGCCCCGGACCCAGTTTTGCTGGTGGGCCCGACCATACAGACACCTCCAATGCCGACGCAGTGGAGGGGTCTGTCTATGACGAGTGCGGGGCAAAGCCCTCGGGAATCCCGCACTCTAAATCGAGTGGTAGGGCCCTTTAGCCCAACTTTACCTTATGAGGGTGGCCGGTGCGGTGCAGAGCGGTGCCTGCCTGTCGAATAACTCCTGGGATAAACCTCTGGAGGTTTCTTCGTGTGGGCTGGTGGAACGTTATGAGCCTCTCAGACGATCGTCGACTACCTCTCCTATCGGGCGAGCTCAGTAGGCTGAGGGTGGATATAGTGGGACTCTCTGAGACGAGGAGGCCTGGCAGTGACGAGATTAGCAGTGGGGGTTACACCTACTACTGGTCCGGCATGAGCAATGGCGACCATGTCCGGGGAGTAGCTATAGGCATCTCCAGCAAATTGCAGCCGTCAGTTTGTTGAGGTTACTTCGGTTGATGAGCGTATAATGCGGGTGAGGATGAAACACACTCTGGGTTTCATGTCTCTTGTTGCAGTGTACGCTCCTACCGAGGTGCGTAAAACTGAAGAGAAGTAGATGTTCTACGCCAAACTCGACTCTGTATTAGACCAGTGTCCTCCTCGGGACACACTCATTGTCTTGGGCGACTTCAATGCTACTACTGGCACTGTGAGAGATGGCTACGAGTTATGTGTTGGTCCCCATGACTCCGGCACCAGAAACACCAACAGTTCTCTCCTTCTGAATTTTGCAAGGTCCACAAGGTTGAGAATTGCAGGTTCTTGGTACAGAGACCAGAGCTGCACCGCTGGACATGGTATAGTAATGCCGGAGGGGTAGCTAAGGAGATCGACCACGTCCTCGTTAGTACTCGTTGGAGGATCCTCCAGAACTGCAGGGTTTACCGGAGTGCTGAGTTCTTTGGAACCGATCACAGACTTCTTGTTGCTACAATTAAGCATCATGTCAAGTTCTCAAAATA
>JACEEZ010017054.1:5000-32500 GCA_016584305.1 Chionoecetes opilio
GAGGAGGAGGAGGAGGTAGGAGGAACAAAAGGTCAGACCATCTCTTTGAAACGGAAAAGAAAATAGCCTTTAGTCTAGTGTCCAGATAAAGATAAGATACTTTGATCGTATCTAGACACTTTGCAAGTACCAACTACAAGGTTATTGGACTATACATAGCGCCACCATCCAGGACGAACTTGGTGGACTCGAACCGCTGACGAATGCGCAGGGACGCTGCACACGCAAGACTCTAGTAGTCCAGTGGACCCCACGACTTAGACCTGTTCAGAAAACAATTTTTTCCTATTTTTATACCCCCCTGCAAGGTTTCCCATGCTTTTTGACCTGGAAAAACCGAAAATTACAACCATTTTGAGCTAAAATGTCAGGAACGTTTGCCTCATTGGACCTCAAGAATTTAGGCCGCGACAGTAGAAAAGCCCCTTTAATTTTTTGCCATCCGCCAGATTTTTTTCACCTGAGACTTTGTTACAATTTGGGGTTTAAAACAACAAAATGGGTATCATATTGAAGCATTTTTAATATTTTTTCTGAAAAAAAAAATCCAAGTAAACATTCAAGAAAAAAAGACATCATATCCCCGAAAAAAAGCAAAATTTTCTGAAAATTTCATATAAATTTAATAAATATTACAATCTTGACATCCAAAAATGTGTGACAAAGACTCTAAAAACTATTTTCAAGTGGGAGAAAACTATATTGTCTATGTCAGAAGGACACTTCACGTCATTTTTCAGAGTTTGCTTCTTGAAGCTATCAAATCGCTCACGGTTGTATTCCACAGTTGAAGAAGGTACTGTTTTTGCTGAGAATCTGTGGTAATGATGTTTGCGAAATCAGTCATTATCTTGACTCCCCGCCCTCAGCAATGTCAATCACTACTTTTACATTGCTGACATATTCCAGGGCCTTGCTGTAGTCATCACTCCTTGCAGGGGGGTATAAAAATAGGAAAAAATTGTTTTCTGAACCGGTCTAGTGATGGGGGGGACCTGTGGAGAAGTAGTAGTGGTTGTTATAGTGGTGGTGGGTGTTGGGGGACCTGTGGAGGAGTAGTAGTGGGTGGTATAGTGGTGGTGGGTGCTGGGGGAACGTTGGAGGAGTAGTAGGGGGTGTTATAGTTGTGGAGGGTGTTGGGGGACCTGTGGAGGAGTAGTAGGGGGTGTTATAGTGGTGGTGAGTGCTGGGGGACCTGTGAAGGAGTAGTAGGGGTTATAACACCCCCTACTACTCCTTCACAGGGCCCCCAGCACCACCACCACTATAACACCCCCTACTACTCCTCCACAGGTCTCCCAACACCCACACAACTATAACACCCCCTACTACTCCTCCAACGTTCCCCCAGCACCCACCACCACTATACCACCCACTACTACTCCTCCACAGGTCCCCCAACACCCACCACCACTATAACAACCACTACTACTTCTCCACAAGTCCCCCATCAGTCTAGACCTGCTCAGAAAACAATTTTTCCTATTTTTATACCCCCCTGCAATAGACCTGTTCAGAAAACAATTTTTTCCTATTTTTATACCCCCTGCAAGGTTTCCCATGCTTTTTGACCTGGAAAAACCGAAAATTACAACCATTTTGAGCTAAAATATCAGGAACCCTTGCCTCATAGGACCTCAATATATTAAGCCCGCGACAGTAGAAAAGCGCCTAATTTTGCCTTCCGCCAGACTTTTTCACCTGAGACTTTTGTTACAATTGGGATAGAACAACAAATTGGGTATCAAATTGAAGCATTTTTAATATTATTTCTGAATAAACAATCCAAGTAAACATTTAAGAAAAAAAGACACATCATATCCAGAAAAGAAGCAAAATTTTCTGAAAATTTCATATAAATTTCATAAATATTACAATCTTGACATCAAAAAATGTGTGACAAAGACTCTAAAAACTATTTTCATATGGCAGAAAACTCTATTGTCTATGTCAGAAGGACACTTCACCGTCATTTTTTCAGAGTTTGCTTCTTGAAGCTATCAAATCGCTCACGGTTGTATTCCACAGTTTGAAGAAGGTACTGTTTTTGCTGAGAATCTGTGGTAATGATGTTTGCGAAATCAGTCATCAAATTGACTCCCCGCTCAGCAATGTCATTCACTATTTTTACATTGCTGACATATTCCAGGGCCTTGCTGTAGTCATCACTCCTTGCAGGGCCACACACGCATACATGGTATTAGGGTTATAATGATGTTGATGAGTTAATGATAATAGTTGTGATGACGTTTGTTGAGATAATTTGAATAATAGTGGTGACGGTAGCAATAGTGGGGGTAATAGTAGTAGTGATAATTGTAGTGTTGGTGGTAGATATGATGGTACTTATGGTATACTGTATATGAGGGTGGATCCAAATTTTCATCTTTTGAATTTTTAAATGGCGAGGCATAGGTTTTTTGCTTCTGTTGACACACACTTCACATGCAAATTTTAAAATTTATATTCGAATGTAAAACGTGTCACCAAGCCATCAAAGTTTAGCAATGTTTTGTGCATGTACGCTTTGTACGTTAGGACACTATTCTGAGCAGGCTATGTTTTCTACATCTTTTTAATGGAGTTTTCTGTTAATTGTTCTTGCAATACTTTACTATATTCTCACAATTTACATTATATGAATATACAGAACTAATAGCTATCTCTCTCTACAGACCAAAACACGATAAATTAGCAATATGATGGCGAAGAACTTGAAAGTGAAGCATGTTACTAGAAGTGACGGTGAACATATTGTATTTGGACAACCTGAAAGACTCAAACATAACTGTTTACCCACTTATAAGGACATTATGAGACATTACTTTTATGAAACAAAGAATATCAAAGAGGAACAGTAATGTGAAAAAGAACCAGATGTGCAGATTGTTTCAGGAAGAGTAGCTCAAGTGGTGATTAGTATTTGGAATTCAGTAGCTATCCCAACATATAACTTGAAGTCAGTAACAGACAGAATCTCCAGATACCATAGTGCATATATAAACCAAATCTTAAAGTTTCCAGAGAATCGAATGGATAAAGAATCAACAAAAGCAAAGATACAGAGATTTGCTGATTCAAGTCTTATATTGTTTGACATAGCAAGTTGCCAGTGTGTAGATGTAGAACATTGCCTTTGCCCACAAGAAATTAGAATTCCCAAGACAGAACGAGAGTTTCTGAAAGACCAGCGAAAGCAACAGAAAATATATATATCTACACTGGATAGGGCAGAGACAGCCAAATTACAGAGGAAGCAAGACAGAGAGCAGAAGCTTAAGGCAAAAGTAGAGGTGTATGAAAACTCCAAGAAAAGGAAGTTTCAATCAACTGAAATAGAAGACATGCTTGACTCTGGCAGTGAAGAGTCAGTAGACATGGATTATGATAACCCAGGATTGAAACCTAACCCAACAAAGTTAACACAAATGCGAACTCCTTTGAGAACTATTGCTAGAGAGTGTGACAGATACAGTTTGTCTGATAGGGCAGCTGCAGCAGTAGCAACTGCTACCCTACAAGATATGGGCCTCATAAGCAGCACTGACAGTACCAACGTTATTGACAGGAACAAACTGAGACGAGCTAGATCCCAACGTCTTCTGAAGCAATGGCTGAAAGTGGAAAACAAGACGAGGTTACATCTCTATATTTTGATGGTAGAAAAGATTTGACGATTACGCAAGATACATTGAAGGATGGTGTTTATCACAGAAAGACTGTTACAGAGGAACATATTGTTATCGTTGCAAAACCAGGACAAATATTTTAAGGGCATGTGACACCCAAAGATGGAACAGCCAAATCAGTAGCTGCATCAATTCAAATGTTTTTGAGTGACTACAATATTGCCCCTGGGAAACTTCTAGCTGTGGGATGTGATGGCACAAACGTCAACCCGGTGGGAGAATGGAACAATTAAAATTTTTTGGGAGGATCATGTAGGACATGCATTACATTGGTTTGTGTGTCTTTTGCACTGCAAGGGGACTGCCACTGAGACACTTCTTTCAAGAACTGATGGAGTAACTCATGGCCCCAGTTTCATTTTACGGGACCAAATTTGGAAAGAGCTTCCCACTGTCAAAATAAACCCATTGCAAATTTTCATCAAATAAGATCTGCTATGCCCCCCACTGGACGATGACATTTTTAAAGGGATCTCAGTGATGACCAGAAATACATGTAGGAGTTTTGTTTGGCGATCAGAGATGGTCATTGCAGTACTAGTCTGGAAGCTAGGGAGCCAGGAAAACTCTGCCCTTCTAGATGGCTAACAATGGCAATCGAGTATGCAGGCTATATAATCTACAGCTCATCCATCAGAGAGTCTTGCTAGTAACAGAGTTATTGTTAAGATATATGCACCAATGTGGTTTACCATAAGTCAAATCCTAATTTGCACAGTGATCCACAAACACATTTTCAAAAATGATTGAACTAACTAAAAAACTGCAAGACAATGAGCGGAAAATGATACATGCATAATTCAGATAAAAGCCTATTTTGCACACAGTGAGACTTTGCTAGCAGGAAAGCTTCATGACAAGGGGCCACATATTCGAGAAATGGCATGTAGGAGGATCATGAGACCAGGAAGGAAGAACCCCCAAAGAAACGCACCCTTTTTAAATACCAGAACAAAATTTTGAGGTAAGAGGGCTATATTTCAATGATTGATTGGAAAGTGGTGTATGAACCACCTCTAACCAAAGGAATGTGGTGAGAGTGTTTTGTTTGAAACATTCGTGACAAATGTTGCCTCGCCACCAAAATATCCATGTCACACTCAAGCCGTGGAGGCGTCACATCAATCTTATGACCAAGGCTTCAAAACATGTGATTGGAAACAAAAAAAGAAAATGGTATGTTAAATTTACAGTTTGAATCAAAAATAATGCCCACATAAACACAAAGAACGACTAAAAATCCTAAGAAAACAAATCCCTACTGATGGAAGAATGGGATGGGCATGGTGTGGGTCCATGCAGCTTACCCCCTCGTGGTGGACCTGGGTAGAGTGGAAAAATTTATGTTTTTAGCAAATATAGTTAAACATTTTTGTTTCAAACTAAAAATTTACGCCAAAGGCCTTAAATAATTAAAATTCACTCTAGCGAAAGCTGCACACATAACTTTCTCTAATGGCAAAAATGTTGTATCTAATGAAAAACAAGTTGATGGTGACACGTCTAAAAATCGAAATAGAAAGTTAATATTTTAACAATAAGTTTATCTAATTACCATGCACAAAAATTCACCATCGCCGATTCAAGTTCTATGAAAAAAAAAAAAATCATTTGTTTTCACTCCACCCTACTGTATAGTGTAGTTATAGTGTGTATATAGTACATATTTTATAGCGTGTTTATAGTGTATAGTATTTCTATAGTGTATTATAGTCTATAGATCCCCGGGTGGAGCGAAGAGAGATGGGCGGTCTTCTTAACCCCTTCACGCCCAGGAGGGTCCCAGGCATAGTCCCGTGGGTCTCGTCCCGCCCAGCCGACTCGTATGCGTTGAAAACCGACTCGTAGCGTATGAAATGATGCGTTTATTTTTATAAAACATTTGTATTGTTTTATCTACTAAGATATACAGAAATATTACGATATAATGTAATTAAACAAATTGGGAAGTAATTATATACTCATTATAATGACAAAGAAACAAAGCAATCATGTACAGACAGGACGCACGAGGAGAGAGAGAGAGAGAGAGAGAGAGAGAGAGAGAGAGAGAGAGAGAGAGACGAGAGAAGAGAGAGAGAGAGAGAGAGAGAGAGAGAGAGAGAGAGAGAGAGTAGAGAGAGAGAGGAGAGAGAGAGAGAGAAGAGAGAGAGAGAGAGAGAGAGAGAGAGAGAGAGAGATAGGAGAGAGAGAGAGGAGAGAGAGAGAGAGAGAGAGAGAGAGAGGAGAGAGAGAGAGAGAGAGAGAGACGGAGAGGCGAGAGAGAGCGAGAGAGAGAGAGGAGGAGATGAGAGAGAGAGAGAGAGAGAGAGAGAGAGAGATGAGAGAGAGAGAGAGAGAGCGAGAGAGAGAGAGAGAGAGAGAGGAGAGAGAGAGAGAGAGAGAGGAGAGAGAGAGAGAGAGAGAGAGAGAGAGAGAGAGAGAGAGAGGAGAGAGAGAGAGAGAGAGAGAGAGAAGAGAGAGAGGAGACGATGGAGAGACGAGATGAGTAGAGAGGAGAGAGAGAGAGAGAGAGAGATTATAGTTTAAATTTAACATTTATTTAGCCAAACAGTTATACATACAATAAAAACATAAAACATAATTAAATAAAATTGGCTGAGCCTGTTGGGAGTAAACTCTCTTATAAGGTTCCTATATATACACACTTGAAGATATCTAATTAATTAAATACATACAAATACACATACGACTAAATACGTATACATACACAAACACATACGAGCAAATACGCACACTTTGAGTAAATACACACACACACACATACACATATGAGTAAATACACACACACACATACACATATGAGCAAATACACACACAAACACATACGAGCAAATACGCACACATACACATACGACCAAATACACACACAAACACATACGAGCAAATACGCACACATAAACATACGAGCAAATACGCACACATACACATACGAGCAAATACGCACACATACACATACGAGCAAATACACACACATACACATACGAGCAAATACGCACACATAAACATACGAGCAAATACGCACACATACACATACGAGCAAATACGCACACATACACATACGAGCAAATACGCACACATACACATACGAGCAAATACGCACACATACACATACGAGCAAATATGCACACATACACATACGAGCAAATAGGCACACATACACATACGAGCAAATACGCACACAAACACATACGACCAAATACACACACAAACACATACGAGCAAATACGCACACATACACATACGAGCAAATACGCACACATACACATACGAGCAAATACACACACAAACACATACGAGCAAATACGCACATAAACACATACGAGCAAATACGCACACATTGTTACGACCACTTCATGTTCCTAACTACCTTTCTTCTTTTTTGTGCTTCTCGTTGTCCCCCTAGTTTCACGTCAATTCACTTTCACTTCTGGTGGTTCAGTATAGCTTCACTGTTTCGTTTATTGTTTCGTTTTTGTTCCGTATTACAGTTCCAGAGTTTTCCTCAGCCTAAAGAGGCGTTAGGTAGTCAGTGTGTCCTGACCTTCATACCCTACCAGTGTTATTACCTGTGTGTGTGTGTGGATTTAGCAGCCATCTTTTCCACTATTCATTTGTGAGTATTGCCGTGTTGGATTGTGTGTACCAATCTTTTGTTTTCGTGTGTTTGTTTCTGTGTTTGTGTTTCTGTGTTTGTTTTTTCTGTTTGTTTTTTCTGTGTTTGGTTTTGTTTGTGTTTCTGTGTTTGTGTTTAAATCCCCAAACAAATACGGGCCCCCCAAAAAACATACGAGCAAATAAAAAAAAAACCCCAAAAAAAATACACGGTCCCAAAAAAAAAATACCCCCCAAAAAAAATAAAAAAAATCGAGAAAAAAATACGAAAACCAAAAAATCCCAAAAACCCCCGGGGGGGGGGGGGGGGGGGGAAAAAAAAAAAAAAAAAAAAAAAAAAAAAAAAAAAAAAAAAAAAAAAAAAAAAAAAAAAAAAAAAAAAAAAAGAAATAGCCCCAAACACATACAGCAAATAGGCCCTTACGAGAAAAATACCACCCCCTCGCCTCCCCCCATCGGCAATCCCCTCCTCGGGGCAAATACCCGAGCTCCAACCATAGGCAAAGCCTCACCTAGAGTAGACATGGACGCCCTTTTCCAAACTCCCTTTTTTCTTTTTTTTTTTTTGGTTTTTTCACTCTTTCACTTTCATTTTGGTGGGTATGCTTTTGGGTTGTTTATTGTTTTTTTTTGTTCGTTTTTTTGGTTTTTTTCGTGGGTTTTGGTGTTTTGTTTGTTTTGTGTTTTCTGTGTTTGTGTTTTGGTTTTTTTTTTTTTTTCTTTTTTGGGGTTTCCGTGTTGGTTGGGTTTTTTGTTTTGTTGTTTGTTTTTTTCTGGTTTTTTTCGTTTTTGTGTTTCGTGTTTGTGTTTCTTGTTTGGTTTCTTTTTGTTTTTTTTCCTTTTTGGGGGTTTTGTTTTTTTTTTTTGTTTTTTGTTTTTTCAGTGTTTGTTTTCAGTTTTTTTTTCATTTTTTGTGTTTCAGTGTTTTGTTTCTTTTTTTGTTTTTCGTGTTTGTTTTCGTGTTTGTTTTTCAGTGTTTTGTTTTCTGTTTTTGTTTCCCCGTTTGGGTGTGTTTGGTTTGTTTTTTTGGTTTGTGTTTTTGGTTTGTGTTTCGGGTTTTTTTTGTGTTTTTTTTCCCCCCCTTTTTTTTTGGGTTTTTTTTTTGGGTTTGGTTTCAGGGTTTTTTTTTTTGGGTTTTTTTTTGGGTTTTGTTTTTGGGTTTCCCTTTAATATTTTTTTTGTTTTTTGGGATTCTGGTTTAATTTTTGTTTTTTTTTTGTTTTCGTTGCTTCTTTTTTATTTTTTGTTTTTTTAAAAATTTAAAGGTTTAGCTTTTTTCTTTTTAACCGTTGTTTTTTTTTTTTTTTTACTTTTTTTTTTTACATTTAAAAATGTCGAACTTTAAATTTCCTTACCCGATGTTTTTTCCCTTTTTTTTTTTTGTTCCGTCCCCCTGTTTTTAAAATCCTCTAAAAATTACCTTCAATTTCTTTTAAAAACCGATTTTTCCCCCCCCCCATTGTTTTGACTGGTTGTTTTGTTTACGCCGTCCCTACCTTTGACAAGTTGCGGCCCTAAGCGTTCGAGTTGAAAGGCTGAAGCCAAGCTCGAAAGAGAAAAGCAAGTGAAGTGGAGAAAAGCGGTTACAACTGAAATTACCCAGTTAGGCATCCCCACGAACGAAACCCTACCCACATCTACCTTTTTTTGGTTTAGGCGCGCCGAAAGACTTGTCCCTGCCTTACAGGGAAAATGTTGCTGTTTATTTTCCTTTTTTGAGCGTCGGGCAGGACTTTAAAGGGGCCGGGTTAAATTTTTGGCCAGTTTTTTTTGCAAAAATCTTTAAGGGGAAAAGCGTCGATATAGCATCTCTTTCGACAGTGATGCATGTACCTTTCAGGTCATTACGAAGAGGTTTTAAAAACATTGCACTTGTTCCTGAAGCATCCCGAAACGTTTCAAAGGCTCCGTAAGGAGCCTGAACACTGGGGAACAGACCACCTCGATTTTTGCCAATGTAAGAGGGAGGCGTTGAAAAAATGGCTTCTTTCGGGGTGTAATGAATTCACTTCACGGGGGGGGAAAAGTCTTAACCAAAGAGTTCCTCCGCCCATTAATGGAGTATATATTTATTGGACGGGAATTTTTTGCTTTTGAGAAGGCTCAAAACCCCCCGCTGGAGGGGTAACCTTAGACATGGCAATATTCACTTTGGCTCAAAAATCCCCCAGGTACTTCGACTTCTGTTCCAGGGAACCAGGAAACCACTTCAATGGTCAGTTTTCGAAACAAGGCTCAGGCACACTCCCTCGTTTACCCACCTCAGGGGGCCGTTCCTATACAAAATTCTGTCATTTTGGGGGAAAGTCTGGCCACAAACAGACTTTGCTATAAAAGGCCCCAGCCACAAAAGGCAACCTATTTTGACAGTGTCGAATCAGACCCTTTTGGGGAGATTATGTTAAGCCGGGAAGGCTAAAAGAAAACCTTTTAGTTTTTCTTTTCTCTCAGAAACAGCACAAGGTGTTTTCCCCTCACCTCCCATTTTTCTCAGGAAAGTGTTTGCAAAAAAAAATTTGGGGAAAGATCAAATGCCGGACACCTCTATGAGTTCTGGTAACCAGGGGAATTTTGATGCCCAACAGAGGCAACTCTTTTGGATAATACACCGTGCCTAAAAAACTTTTTTGCTAACCCTTACCCCTTTCCCTGAGTGTTTTCTGGTTCCCCCTTAGGTCCCGTAAAATACTGGGAGAGATTTTTTAGGCAGCTCAAGATTTCCGACGACTCTTGCAGTTTTTTGTTTGCCCGGGGCGCGGGCCACCCCCCAATGCCCGGGGCCCCCGCTACTCATATTTTATCCGTGACGGTGTACCTTGCCGGGGGGTTTCCCCCCACCGACGGAGGGGGACGCTAAAAGGGGCTTCAGAAAACAAATTGTTTAACCGTCCTTACGGGAAACTGCCCTCCCCGTTGCCCTGACGGAGGTTTTTCGGAACTTGGGGTTCAAAAAACTTTTACCAGGCTAGCCAGGAATTTCGTCTGGCCCTTTTAAAAAATTTGCCATTGTTTCATATGCCTTTTTTGTAATTTAAACTGGGAAACTCCACCCTTTTCCCCTTTTCCACTTGAAAAGTCCTCACATACCTGAACCATTTAATTCAATTCAATGGACTTTTTTGGCCCCTTTGCCTAAAACCAAAAGGGTTTTGAATATATTTTTTCACTATGTTGAACTTCAACTAGAATTTACATCGTGTTTTACGGAAGGTTCCGCTAAGGCCATAGTAAGCCCCTTCTGGGCCTTTTTATCATTTTGGGTTGCCATACAGGTGCGACTGATGGTGTTTCTACTTTGTCGGGAAAAAGTTTTAATTAAGGGGCCCCAGGGCAAGTTGAGATAGGACAAGCGATCTCTCTTTATGCCCCACAGACTCAAGGAGCTTTGAACTGCTTACCCCTTGAAAGGCACTTTCAAAAGTACGCTGTCCATACGGTTTCATGGGATATGACTTACCGTCCTGTTGTTTGCCTGCGGACACCCCCAAATGAAGCCCCAGGTTTTCCGCCCTATATTTGGGGTCTGCCCACCGTGTTAAAGGGGACCACTTCCATAGTTGGGGAAAAAGATTGTTGGGGAGCTCAGAAGAGAGTACCAAATGTCTTACTTGTAGATGTCCGGAACGACTGTTGAGGGTTTGGGCATTTGGCCGCCACAACGTGCAGAAATCCAGACCAAAAAACCAAAAGACTTGGTCACAAGAAGGGGACATGGGGAAAATTCCTGCTGGTGAAAAAGTCCTCGTCTTTCCTGCCAACCCAAGGCACCCACTCCACGCTAAGTTCCATGGGCCTTACTCAATTTAAAAAGGAAATTAAGCCTCCCAAATACACATTTCCCTCCTGACAGGCGCCGTTTCAACGCTTGTGCCAGTAACGCTTTGAAGCAATCCTACGCGTCCCAAAGTTGCGAAAACTGTTCCTGGGGGCATTGTGGACATTGCTCTTTGCGGGGAGGATGCTGAAGACGAAGAAAGATACCCACCGATGGTCTCAGTTGGTATTTGCGTGAACTCAGCCGAGCTCACCATGGAGTTTCAACATCTCCTAGTCGAGGAGGTCTGATGATATTTTGACCTTGGTCCCAACCTCCCCGGAAATTAAAAGTAAACTGGGTACCACTGCTGGGCATGACTAGAGTAGGTACGGCGCCATCCCAAGCAGTCCCCCCTACTGCGGCACCCCAGAAAGAGGAGCAAGTAAAGAAGGACCTGGCCGAGATGGGGGGTTGGGGAAATTTGAAACCCGCAAGCGCGATTGGGGTTTCTCCGTCCCCGTAAGGACCCCCCCCCCCCTACCGAGGGTCGATGACTGATAGAGGGTAGTGGGAAATTTAAAAATTCCCTGACCAAATTTGTTTTGTCTTCGAGGTTTTTGGCATCCCTTTACTAGTCTGCCCGAGTCTTTCCCGTTTTGTCACTTTTTGGGAAGACAAAAAAAATTAATAATGCCTTTTTTGGGTTTGCCCCCCCCCTTTCCCGTTCCAACGAATGTGGCTAAAAAACACTAGTAAATGTACCTGGTTCACAAAATAAATTTTGATGTATTTTGATTTTTTCTGACACTTTTTTTAAAAACACGTAACCAAATTTGGGTCTTCTTTTCAGCTTTTTGGAATACTAATTTGTTTTAAACCTTTTGAAATCTGATTTGCGGGGGCTCAGCTTTTTTTTTTAGGGCATGTTTTGGGGTTGGGCACACTTCCCCCCCTAAGTAAAAATTTTTTTTTACAGTTTGGGATTACCTTGACCACGCTAGAAAAAAAGGGTTTTTTTTTATTTATTTGACCGGGCTTGCGAAATGCTTTTTAGGGTTCTTAAAATTCCATGCCCTACCCCGTGTTTAATGGCTCCAACTTCCACAACCTTTCAAGCTAACTGTGATGAGCAATTTTGTCGCCGGTTCTGCACTCTTGCAGGGCTGATAGAGTGGACCCTCCGGTGACACTTTGCAAAAAGTTTACACCCACAGACCCCTTGCACCTAGAAAAGGACTTTTTTTCCCCTTTTTTGCTAAACAATTTTTTATTTCTACCATTGCCCCGTTTTAATTTGGGTTCCCCAAATTTTCTTCATGGGGGGGGGATTTCGACCCTTCAGTTCCCCACCTTTCTTCTTTTTTGTGTTTCGTTTCCCCCTATTTTTACGTCAATTCACTTTCCTTTGGTGGTTCAGTAAGCTTTACTGTTTCGTTTTGTTTCTTTTTTTTCCATTACAGTTCCAATTTTAAATCAGCCTAAAGAGGGGTTTGGGAGCAGTGTTCCAAAACCTTCTTCCCTACCCGGGGTTTTTACTTGTGTGTTGTGTGGGATTTAGAGACTTTTCCACTATTTTTTTTGTGAGTATTGTCGTGTTTGATTTTGGGTTTCCCATCTTTTTTTCACGGGTTTTTGGTTTTTTGTGTTTGTGTTTCTGTGTGTGAGTTTTAGTTGGTTTCAGTGTTGGGTTTTATGGTATGTTTCAGTTTGGTGTTTTTAGTGTTTGTGTTTTTAGTGTTTGGTTTCAGTTTGTGTTTTAGTGTTTGTTTTCAGGTTTGTGTTTCATGTTTTGTTTCATGTTGTGTTTCGTGTTTTTGTTTCAGTGTTTGTGTTTTTAGGTTTTTTTTCAGTGTTTGTGTTTCAGTGTTTGTGTTTTAGGTTTGGGGTTTTGTTTTTTTGGGGTTTGGTTTTCCCTTTTTCATATAAATTTTTGCTTTGGGGGTTTTGGTTTACACTTTTTTTATGATTAGGGTTTTTTTTGTGTTTCTTGCGCTCTCGTTGTGGAATATTCTTTTGTTTTTAAACTTTTTAAAGGCTTTAGTCTTTTTTTTCTTTTTTAACCCTTGTTCTTTCTTTCTTTTTTTTTTATATATTAAAAAATATCATAATAACTTTTTAAATTTCTTTGCCCCAGTTTTTTTCTTTTTTCATTTTTTTTGGGTTACGCGGCTCGGACCTGTAAATTTTTACCTGCCGTGTAACAACTACACATCTTGCAAATACGCACACATAACATACGAAAAATACACACACAAACACATACAAAAATCCACACATACAAACATCGGCAAATCACACACAAACACTGCAAGCAAATCCACAAAACAAAAACGCAAATACCACACAAACCAACGAGCAAAAAACCCCTCACAAAATACGACAAATACACACACACACACTTCAGCAAAAACACACACAAACACATACGAGCAAAAACAACACAAACACATACGAGGAAAAACCACACAAAACAACGACAAACAACCCCAAAAAACCCTACGAGCAAATACACACACAAAAACTGAGCAAATACACACACAAAAAACATACAGCAAATACACACACAACCCAATACGACAAATACACACACAAACACCAGCAAAAACACACACAAACACTCGACAAAATTTACCTCAACACCTACAGCAATACACACACAAAAACCCTACATAAAACACCACAAAAACATACAGCAAAAACACACTCAAAAACATACAGAAAAACACACACAAACACATACGACAAATACACCAAAAACATAAAGACAAATACACGCACACACAAATACGACAAATCACACACAAACACTACAGGAAACCACACAACACATACAGCAAATACGCACACAAAAAAATCGAGGAAATACACCCAACAAAAACCCTCACAATACACAAATAACATACGACAATACAACCAAAAACATACGAGCAAAACACACTCAAAAACTACGGCAAAAACCACACCACAATACGAGCAATCACACTCGAACACATACGAGCAAATAACACACAAAAAACATAACAAAAACACACACAAAAACATACGACAAAACCACTCAAAACTACGAGCCCACACAAACCATACAGCGATACACATCAACACTCGACAAATCCACACAAACACATAGAGCAAAAACCACCCAAAAAATACGACAAATCACCAAACACATACGGCAAATACACACAAAAACTACGAGCAAAAACACACCCAAAACACATACGAGAAATCCACACAAACACATACGAGCAAATACACCCCAAAAACTCGACAAAATCACACAAAACAGATACGAGCAAAAACACACCACACAAAACGAGCAAAACACAAAAACATACGAGCAAATACCAGCAACACATACGACAAATTCACACACAAACACATACTCAAAACACAACAAACCCTACACAAATAAAACACAAACCATAAACAAATCCACACAAAAAACAACCTATGGTAAATACACAACACAACCACATATGAGTAATAACCCCACATACACAATGGAGTACACCACAACATCTATGTAATACACACACACTAACCCCTATGACAATACCCCACATAAGCATATGACAAAAACACCACATAACATTAGGGGACGCCGTATAAAAAAAACTTTTTTCAAAATTTGGCATGCAAATTTCCCATGTAAAATGAATTTTTAAACGATTTTTCAATTTTTTTTATTTCATTTGAGCAATTCTTTCTATGCAAAATCGCACTTTAAACATGATTGCATAAAATTAAAAGCCCTTTTTTTATGGCAAGAATGCTCAAACCCAAAACGTTGAAGCGAAAACCATCCTAAAATTCAATTTTACTTAAAACACCCTGCTAAATTCGAAATAATCTATGTTTCACTTTTTTTTGGGCCACGGGGGACCTAAATTGCTCTTGTCCCCACGTAGAAGCCACAGATGTTTGGACCTTCGGGGTGCGCCTCATCACTTGAGATCGTGAGGATGTGCTTGCGGCCGTCCTCTAGTCTGTGGTGAACCTTGATGTCGTAGAAAGTTTGAAGTACACTGCAGGCAGTACTTGACTAGGATTTCCAGGGTGTTCAGTTCTTTGCCAGTCAGTCCATGCTTTCTGGCCCACATGTACCGAGCGACTGGGCTGTGGTGAGCCATCTGGAGTGGGACACCTTCCCAACTTGATATCCTGCAGCTCGGAGGGGAGAACGCCCCGCTTCACAGCCTGGACCAGCTGTAGGAGACCTGCTGGTCAGTGGACATGTTGACCAGATATACTCCGGTATCTCCGTGAGATCTTCACCGCCTGGCACTCCTCTGAACTCTGCGTTGTACTGCATCTCATTCACGCTGGACAGCAGACTGCACACTGGACCCGTGAAGCCAGTGTCAGATGAGGTAGGCCCGTCGATGCTGGTGATAGGTGACGCAGGGGCAACTCGTTTGTGTGCAATACGCATATACTCCAGAAGAGCTTGCGTCCAGCATCTTCTCCAAATGGGCGTGAGTACCACCCTTCAACCCCGTGTTGGCCCTAGTTTGAGTCACCTTGCAGTACGATCAGTGAGTCGGTGGAGTCGTATGTCACCAGCAGATCATAGAGAGCCTGAGCCACCTTGAACGCAGGCTTCTCAGGTGGCACCGGGTCCTCTGGTACATAGTGCCAAAGGTACCTTCCAGATGGCTCCTCTGTCACTGACACATGCTCCTCCCTGATCAACCTTGGGTGCAGTTTCCCATAGCTGTCGGGCACCATCGCCCTGGTCTTGTCCTTCCTCCCATCGTAACCCAATCCAACAATTTTGGTACCCTGGTTAGGGTACGCCGTATGACAAAATTTTTTTTTCTCAATTCTAAGACGATTTTACCAATTCCATTTTTGCATTTGAGCAATTCTTACTATGCAAAATCGCACTTTAAGCTATGTTTTGCATATAAATATAAAAGTCCATTTTTGCATTGCAAGAAGTGGCTGAAACCAAAAAGTTGAAACGGCAAACCACCCTTAAATTTCAATTTTACATAAGAAAACACCCTGCCAAATTCGAAATAATCTATATTTCACTTTTCATTGGACCTACGGCGTACCCTAATACACATACGAGCAAATACACACACACACATACACATATGAGCAAATACACACACACATACACATATGAGCAAATATACACCCCATACACATATGAGCAATACACACACACACATACACATATGACCAAATACACACACACACACATACACATATGAGCAAATCCCCACACCACACACATACACATATGAGCAAATACACACACACACATACACATATGAGCAAATACACACACACACATACATATATGAGTAAATACATACACACATACACTATGAGTAAATACACACACACACACATACACATATGAGTAAATACACACACACATACACATATGAGTAAATACACACACACAAACATACCCATATGAGTAAATACAGACACACACATACACATATGAGCAACTACGCATACATATACGAGTAAATATGCACACATACATAACAAATGTTCATTACGCATACACACACATACGAGTAAATACGAATACAATAATATCATAAGCTTCGCCTTAATCCTTCATCATGTGTGACACCACCAACAAACACACACACACACACACACCACACACACACACACACACACACACACAACCCACACCACACACACACACACACACACACACAACACACTGCCTATGGAGTAACACACCTAACTACCCTTCCGCAATCAACACGAAGGAAGGCACCGGAACTACTCCGGGAGATCTCGCCGGTTGTGGTTCGACTTCAAAGCTGAGTGAAGCAGCCCCAGGCAAATACGAGGGCATTTATACAACGCGTTTCCTTGTTAGTCAGTCATCTGTTAATAGCTGAAGCGTACACTCTTCGAGGACATCAGCAGGTAACACCATTCTTGTGCTTTAAAGTAAGTACCCACGTCTAACTTAGCACTGGTTGACTATACTCAAGTTCAACTCACATTAGTATTATTTGCTTTACTACCTGGTGGTGAAATTTATCGTAGTATTCTTTTTGTCGGTTTTTCTAGGTAATTATCTTGTGTTATGTACATATGGTCATTTAGATTATATAAGCATTTTTCTTTAGGTCATCTTGTGTGTGCTTCAAAAGCAAGATTCATCTTACTCCTTGCTACAAGGGATTTATTAGATATTATTATAATTGTTATTGCTTATCTAATTCTTTCCATCACCTTTTGTTATGGTTTTCGGGCGTTTCAGGTCTCAGATACTCATCCCCTATAGACAACTCACGTCTCCTCGTAACAGTGGGGGCCCGTCGGGATGTATGTAATAACCTTACGGTTGTTTATTTCTTTAATCTCACTTCAGTGATATTCATATTTTTCTGTGTTCACCCCAGGTATTTTCTTTGTTGTGAGGTTCACTGTGTCTATGTTGGTGGTTATTACTTTACGGTGTGCTACATGATGAGCGTGTGGATAGCTGTGCACTTTAAAAAATCCAACTAAAACGAAGGCTGGTGTAGAGGCATTTTCCAGTTCGTCACACTGCTTTAAATTACCCTTATTGCTATGTTGATATTTTTCCAAGTAGGACCACTTCCTCCCCGCTAAGCTATACTGATCATCTTTTTCTCACGGAACCAGGATGTCCAATCTAGTTAACTTCACTCGTTATTAACTGACAGTTTCAAAAACCAAAACATTTGAGTACTTATGCCAGAACCTGTAGTTGCGTATTTTGTGGGTATGCATTCTCTGGTACTTCTCCACGGCTAGTTTATCCTTCGAAGTGATAAATCTCCAGGGGTCATTCCCTATCAAATATCATGTCAGGGTAGTTCAGTTAATAGCTCGAGTTGATTTTCCTGGAAATACGCCCTGGAATCTCTCTTCTAACCCTATTGTGGTCTTAATTTTTGTTTTAACATTAATCATGGGGTTTTGATGCGGAAGATGTTTGTCGGTAATCCCTCTCGCGAAAAACTTAGAGTGCAAGCGTTACTAAAGATCAAACTCAAGTATATTGCCGCTAACTTTAGCATCCAGTTCATCATGAAAATAAAAAGTGAACACTTAATGACACTAATATTACACTATGTAGGGTGAAGAACCAATAACCTGACCCTCAGTCAGCAAACCACCACTTCTAGAGGTTATTCAGACACAGTACTTTATCCTAGAATGGGGAAAGTTGAAAATGCAGGCATTACAATGAAGTTTAGACTATGAAAGAGCAGAAAAAGAACATGATAGAGGAGAAAAAGTTCTCGAACGCGAATACCAGTTACAAAGACAAGAGAGTGAAGAGGAAGAAAAAAGAGCGTGAAAGAGCGAAAAAGAACATGATAGAGAACATCAGTTAAAAGTCCTCGATCTGCGAAGTAAAGATCACGCCACTCAAACTCCAAATAAAATTACAATTAACAAAAATTTTGCCTCCTTTTACCTCAGTCTCTGATTACGATCATGAAGCTTTCTTTAGAGAGTTCGAATCCTCTGCCACGCATTTTCAGAGTACCTAAAGAGGAGTGGACTGGCTTGTCAAGCCAAAATCTTACTGGAAAGGCTTATCTGTTCTAGAAAGTGTGCAGGATAATGCCGCAGATTATGATGTAGTTAAAGATGTATACTTACAGCTTACCCCCCGCGGTTCACCACAGAAAGATACGACAAAAACTTCCGCAACATGAACAAAAATACGGGTCAAAACTTACCTCGAATTTGCCCTCAGAAAATCAGAGCCCTTCAAAAACTGGCTCAAGTCTGCATCAGTCACCATTATGACGATCTGGTAAATCTCGTAGCACGGAGGAATTTAAACGTAAAATATCCTACTCATCATGTTGCCACCATTACAGACAAAGGATGAGGACAAATTACTCAAAGCTGATAAAATAGCAGATGTCTTTCCTTAGTCATCGCCCTGTATCCTCGGAGCGAAGAAGGCTCAGTCCATGTAAAGTTCAGGTGCAAAGCTATGGAAAAGATGTTAAGTCTTTAAAGAAGTGGTTCCAAGCCAAGTTTGTTCTGATATTTTCTGTAAGAAAAATGGCCACCTCATAAAGAATGTCATGACCCTAGTGTTGTAAAGTACTCAAATGGGCAACATTTTCTTAAACCAGTTGCTTCGTGTTTGAACACAATAATTCCACTCCTTTGTTACTGATCCTTTCAAACCCCTTCTAGGGTCACCAAGGTACTGTCTCCCTCGACTCGACTCTTGAGGAGCGCCCTCTCCAGATTATGCGGGATACTGCTTATGACCAATCAATCCTCTTAAAATCTGCACTTCCGAGTAGAACGGAACGTATACAGGGGAGAAGGTGTACCTCAAGGATTTGCACCAGACTTTCCCCCGTTACCTCTGGCTCGGGTTGTACCTTGATTGTCCGCTTGTACGGGAGTAGAAAACCATTTGCTGTCAGTAGTGAGGGAAAGTCTTTACCCATTCCTCATACTAACTTCTGTAGACTAACGATCTGGCTGGTGAGTTAGTCATTCCACCCCTTGATCACTAAGAAATCACCATTACCATACAAACCCACAGCTTCACATGGAAAGGAGCAGCCAAATCTTTTTCCTAACTGGTGCCGTTACCCTTGCACAGCCGAAAGCAAAATCTGCTCAAATACCCCCTCAGCCATTGTCAACTACACAACCTCATACGCCTAAAGTAAGTCTTGGTAAGGTATTCTCTGAGCAAATACTTGCTGAGGCTCAACGAGACGATGCTACTCTGTCTCGGTACCATGCCAGAACCATTCCTAAAGTCAGATCACTCATTCACCTTTCTTTCTATTACCAGGACAAAGTCTTATGGGCTATTCAAAATGCATAAAAACTTTACTGATGATGCCACTGGGCTGAAGTTCACCAAATTGTCTTGCCAATCAACTTGAGAGAGCCAATCATGCGAGATCGCTCATGGAGAACAAAGCGGTCAATAGGAATTAAAGAAAAACTTGTGACAAAATACTCCATGATTTTTACTGGCCAGATTAAAAAAAGAATATCACTTCACTTGATAAATTCATGAACACACTTGCCAGGATTCTTGGGAAACACCTAATCAAAATATCATCAGTACCCAAATCCAAAACTATCCAAGGGCCGAAGGAACTTTAAAAGATATCATTGGACACGTTGGCCCATCTGCCAAAACTAGGAGGAGGGAACCAATACATCTCACTATTCGGTGTCCAACACCCGATACCCTGAGGCTTTCCCACCTGTAAAAAACTTACAGCCAAAACAATTGAGTCTAACGCAATCAACTGTTCACTACCTTTGGCATACCTAGGGAAATTCAAAGTGACCGCGGCACAAAATTTTCACGAGCCCGGTCCTTGGCAGCGTTTCTGGCAGAGCTTGGAATCACACAGACCCTATCTACGGCATACCATCCTCAATCACGTGCTTGGAGAGATGTCACCAAGACCTTAAGCACTCTCGCAAGTTTTTTTGTCATGACAAGGGAACAAGAAGGGGGGGTGGTGACGAAGCCTTACATTGTCTTATTCGCCATACGGGAGACACCCAACGAGTCCCTTGGTGTTGACTCCCGTGAGCTATGTGGGTCGTAAGGTTACGGGGGCCATTAAGGTAATCAAAGACAGATTGCTAAACAAACACTCACCAGAAAATTGTCACTATCACTCAAATACATGGAGAAACTTAGAATACTTCTTGACAAGTCGCCTTTGCTCCGAAGCAATCTCAAACAAAGCTCAAGGGGTAATGAAAAAAAACACTTTGATAGTAAAGCTAAAGTAAGAAATGCAATGAAGGTGACCAAGTCCTTGCTTTCATTCCAGTCTTTGGTTCACCTTTACAAGCTAAATACCATGGTCCTATCAAACATCAGTAAGAAGGTCGTGACAATAACATATCATAACACTCCCGGACAGCCCGTAAAAGCACTCAGCTAATTCACATTAATCTACTGAAATTATACAAGAGTAGACCAAACCTGGCACCTGATACAAATAAAATACCTGATTCAAGACAATGCCAGTTTGCACCATTTCGGTACCGAAATACCACCACCCTATGTAACAGGTAAAGATTGTGACAAAAAACTAAAACCAATACTTGGTAAATCTCAGAAGATTACCTAAACCCACCTATCTCTTCCTTATTCACAGGATGAGACACAACCACCATTTATGCTAAACCATAAAGATTGTCCTTGGCGATCATCCTAAATATGTAACATGACCTCCCCACGATGTTCGAGTTTCCCAGGAACCTCTCCTCTTCGTCAACCCACCACTACCGACTACATCCTCGGCGAAAGGTGAACCAGATGACGGCATGAGGTGGATTATTACCCAGAAGGGACGGGCTTTCCCAGCCAGTCTCCGTGGGCGTCACCATGTCTTCCTCGTCACAAGGCGGATGGAACAACTGCGCCTCTGCACGGACTACCGCAGAGTAAACGCTGGACTGTATCCGGACGCCTACCCTATACCAGAATAGATGATTCATCGACAAGGTTGGAACAGACTAATTATATAACAAAAATGTGACTTCTGAGGGATTACTAACAAATACACACCCCTTACGGAAAAGGCCCAACAATCATCAGCCTTTCATCAACCCTTGGGTCTTTTCAATACAGAGTCATGCCTTTTGGGATGAGGAAGGTCCATTTCCTTCTACCTTCCCCAAAGGGCAATGGACTACTTATTAAAGGATCTGGCTGCGAGTTCTGTATACTTAGACGACATTCTGATATTGTACAGAGCATTGGAGCAGCACATTATAAAACTCCGGGAAGGGTTGACCAGGCTGCAGGGAGCAAAATGACACACAAGCTGACAAGACCACCTTCAGCCGAGCCACGGTGACATACCTGGGACACGAGGTGAGGAACAAGGCCAAGTACGAACCAAAATGGCCAACATCTCCGCATCTTGGAGTACCCTGCCCCACTACTCGGGAAGGCCCCTACGGCGCTTTCTGGGTATATGGGCAGGTTACAACGGAGATTCTGTCCCAACTTCGCGGCGCTACCGTCCCTCTCACCCGGCTCACTAGGGGGGCTTTACCTACAAACTGGACGGAAGTCTGCCAAGCGCCTTCAACCAACTTAAGAACTTCCTGTCCAAGGGTCCCGCGCTCATCGCTCACGACTTCGCCAAACCCTTTGCTCTGCGAAAACAAATGCCAGAGACAACCGCCTTAGGAGCTGTACTCTTACAAGAGGTGGGGCATTCTTCACCCCTTGGCCATACCACTCCAGCAAGTTAAACATCCACCATAAAGCTGTACAGCACCATCCCCCCCGTGACGAAAGAACTTCCTGGCAATCGTCTCAGCGGTACAAAAATTTCAGTGTGAGCCTCCAGCACAAGTCAAGATCCTTTAAAAGTCTTACACTGATCACAACCTCTGTCCTTCCTAAATGTGCCAAATTTACCAATCAACGCCTTCTCGATGGTTCTCTCTTCCTCCAACCTTTACAACCTGCCACATCACATCAAGGGCACCGGACAAATCATTTGCAGACGCCTCTCTCTCGCCCTAGAGGCTCACCTTGACCAGTTCAATTCCTACGACTCCACTTCTGTCCCAGTGGCGTTCGTCTTAGGGGGCGGAGGTATCATTAAGCTTCGCCTTATCCTTATTCCTGTGTGACCACACAAAACACACCCACACACCACCCCACACACCACACACCACAACACACACACACACACACACACACACACACACCACACACACACACACACACCACACACACACTGCCTGGGAGTACCACTAACTACCCTTCCTCAATCAACACGAAGGAAGGCACCGGAAACTACTCGGGACTCGCCGGTGTGGTTTCAACTCAAAGCTGAGTGAAGCAGCCCCAGCAAATACCGAGGGCATTTATAACCCTCGTGGTCCTTTGTTAGGCAGTCATATGTATATAGCTGAAGCGTTACTACTCTCTCGAGGAACATAGCAGTACACCATTCTTGTTTGCTTTTAAGTAATTACCCATTCAACATAGCACTGGGACTCTATTCAAAGTCAACTCACTTTATTATTATTGCTTTACATACCTGGTGGTGAAATTATCTTAGTATTCTATTTTGTGTTTTTATTCGGGTTAATTATCTTGTGTTCTGTACATATTGGTCATGTAGATTATATAAAGGCATTTTCTTTAGTATCTCTGTGTGTGCTTCAAAAAGCAAGCATCAATCTTACTCCTTGCTACAAGGTGATTTATAGCTATTTATAAATTGTTTATTGTTATCTATTCTTTCCATCACCTTTTTGTTATTGGTTTCGGGCGTTTTCAGTCTTCGCTACTCATTCCTCTAGACAACTCACTGTCCGTCTCGTAACAAAAAACTACACATACGAGTACAAAGTGACACATAAATTAAAGCCACATGCCTATTCATATAGAATTCCTAATAACACATTACACATGCATATCAACTTATACAAATAATATTACACAAATTATGTTGATACTGTTGTGGTATTGCAATAGAGGAACTTTTTGAGGGATATGTTTTAAAAACTAGTAAGGTAGGTTTTGTTTTTAAGTCAATGGTAATTAATTCCATATTTCGCGCTCGTGATGGCACCGATACCTGTTTGTGATGGTTTGAAAGTACCGTTGGAACCTATAATACATCAACACCTCTTAGTCTGTATGTTTCATTAATGCGAATCCGAAAAAAAGTATTTTCTATCAAATTATGCAAACATTTATAGACAAAAAGAGCACAACAATATATATATTTCTTTCATTTATCTTTAGTAATTTGGCATTTAAAAACAGGTTGTTAGTGTGTTCATATCTTCTTTTTCCTGTAATTGTTCTAATTACTCTTTTTTTGTGAAATAATAAGTGATTTTATATTAGAAGGGGGCACACTGGCCCAAACTGCGTTACCATATATAATGTTGGGGTAAACTAGAGTGTGGTAGACATGTCGCAGTGCCTCCCTGTTAAGTTGGTGACGTGTGAGCTGCAAGATGCCACTCATTTTATCTACTTTATTAATTACGTTCCTTATGTGCACATTCCAAGATATTTTATTATCAATAGTTACTCCTAGGAATTTTGTACTTATAACTTCTTTGATTTCCATGTTATCAATTCATAATTTTCTCAATTTAGGTGGTTTTGTTTTATTTATGTCAAAAATCATGTAATTAGATTTTTCAGAATTGAGTGGTAATTTATTACTGTTTATCCATTTGTGTACATTATTTAATTCTTCATTGACTGTTGACATCAAGAAGCGTAAGTCTGGGTGGCTTTTATATAATGTGCAATCGTCTGCAAATAAAATGAATTTTAATGATGTGCTAGAATTTGTAATGTCGTTAATATATAGAAGGAAAAGCAAGGATCCCAATATGGATCCTTGAGGCACACCAGAAGAAATGTTTAGAGTAGATGAAGACATGATGTTGTACTGAACATACTGCTTACGATTCTTTAGATATGAATTAAACCATCTGATCGTTGTTCCTCTGATGCCATAATGCTCTAATTTGTTTAATAGGATATGGTGATCCACTGTGTCAAAAGCCTTGGATAAGTCTTAAAAATGGTGCTACAGTATAATTTCTTTTGTCAAAAGATGTCAAAGTATCGTTAGTGAATGAAATAAGTACTGTTTCTGTGCATCTGCCCTGTCTGAGTCCATGCTGCGCTTCTGTTAAATAGATGAAATGAGGAAAAAAAGGAATAAGAAAAGAAGAAAAGAGAAAAAAGGCGAAAAAAAACACAATTTACATTCCAATCTCTCCTCCTTCCTCTTCCTTGCTATTTTTTTGTCTCTGCTCTTCATTTTTTTCTATGCTGTTCTTTTGTCTTTACCTTCTAATAACTAGAGTGGTAGAAATAAGTAACACAAGCAGCCTCATTTGGCCCAGTAGGTCTGTTACTGTTCTGTTCTTCCATTATATTCCTCCTCCTCCTCCTCCTCCTCCTCCTCCTCCTCTTCCTCCTCCTCCTCCTCCTTCCCTCCTCCTCCTCCTCCTCCTCCTCCTCCTCCTCCTCCTCCTCCTCCTCTTCCTCCTCCTCCTCCTCCAAACCGATCTTTTATTGATGAAAATAACTCAATATTAAACTCCCAGCATGGATTTCGAAATAAGAGTAACTGCTTAACAAACATACTCGATTTTTTCAATGTCATTTATTCAAACTGGGACGCAAAAATTCAATCGGATATAATATACCTTGATTTTCAGAAAGCCTTCGATACCGTTCCCCATTAGCGACTTTTGACCAAGCTAAGGGCACATGGCTTAGGAGAGCAGTTATGTTCATGGATTGGCGATTGGCCTCCAAATCGTAAACAACGGGTAGTAATGCAGGGCGAGGCATCACATTGGTTAGATGTTACTAGTGGGGTGCCTCAGGGCTCGGTCTTGGTTCCCACTTTTTTTCTGATATATATCAATGATCTGAACTGCGGACTTGTATCTAAAATATCGAAATTTGCTGACGACACCAAATTAGGCGGTAAAGCATATACTAGAGAAAACTGCGAACTCATACAACGTGACCTAGACAAACTAGCAGATTGGAGTAATAAATGGCTATTAAAATTCAATTCAGATAAATTTTATGTAATGCATATAGGCAACGATAACCTCAAATATAACTATCAAATACAAAATAAATCGTTAACTGAAGTACAGCAGGAAAAGGATTAAGGTGTCATCATCAGTAATGATCTTAAAACCAGTACGCATTGCCTAGCTGCGAGTAAAAAGGTGAATATGATGTTGGGCTTCATTAAACACAACTTTGAACATAAAACTCCGAAAGTAATGATACCATTATACACGTCTTTGGTTTGGCCGCACTTAGAATATGCAGTTCAATTCTGGTCGCCTTGTTTCGTAAAAGATCAAGCCAAATTGGAATCAGTGCAAAGAAGAGCAACCAAACTAATTCCTTGTCTGCGAAATTGATCTTATGAAGAGAGACTGCGGAAACTTAAAGTAAATGTCCAGACCCATTTTTTTATTCCATAATTATGTTGAATGTTCATTCAAAGTACCTAATCCACAAAAAAATATTCATTTCCACGTCTTATTTCCCTACAAACATGACTTTTGTAAAAAGTGCGCTAAAAACAACAGCCCCATTCTAGCCGTGGCGGGAAACATGCTGGTGACTTCACAGCAGGATGCCTCCCACCCCGTCCCAGATACAAATACACGTAGGAGACTCAGAAAAAAATATAGTACTTGAAGATTTTTGGGTGTTTCTGCAGAAAAAAGAATAGTGATGTGGTCACTGAGCGAGACATTCTGCCACACACCGCCCGCTACTACCCACCGCTCCCCGCCGCTCCACACGTCTGCACACATATATCGTGGCCGTATAGGTCGGAAATGGGTGCTAAGCTCTCGGGAAAGGCACAGCTTTCTTGCTGCACCCATACAGGATGCATGTATATGCCATATCGCAAAAAAAAAATATCAGAAACGCCCAAAACTCTGCATGTACTATGTATTTTTCTGAATCTACTACGTGTCTTTGTATCTGGGCCGGGGTGCGAGGCTTCCTGCTGTGCCATCACCGAGCCGTGGTCCGTTGTCTGCTGGTTTTCAGTTGCGTTTTGAGAGCTCGTGGAATTTACAGATTTTGAATGCGGATCATTTAAAAATGGGTGACTGGATGCAAAAAGTGACAACATATTGTTGATATACTCGATAATAGCTATATTTTGACTGCATTAAATCAGGAATGATGAAATGGTCTGGACGCTTACTTTAATATGTTTTCCTTAACTAAAGGATCGTAGAATCCTTTGGGACTTGATCGAAACCCTTAAAATCCTATAAGGATTTGAAGTCATTAATCAAGAGAACCTATTCGAGCTTTCTCCTCAAGTAACAACAAGAAATAACGGTTTAAAACTGAACGGTCAACGTTGCATCACAGAGCTCCATAAAAATTGTTTCAATGATAGAGTTGTTTATCGATGGAACAAGTTACCAGCAAATGTTGTCGAAGCCAGCACAATAACTATATTTAAAAACAGACTTGACGCGCACTGTAAAGTAAATAGGCATTGATAGTGCCCTGCGAATTAATATTATAGTCCCCCGGATCGATTAGTGTTAATGGTAGTTGTAGTTAGCATTATTTATATCCTATCATTCTTCACTACGAAACTTCAATGTTCCTATCTTCTTTAGGGACATTTTCCAACTGTACTCGTACATGTAGTTGATAGTTAGTAGTATGTAGTTCAACAGATATCCTAGTTATGGACCAATAGGTCGCCTGGTGTCTGTTATTCTTCCTCCTCCTCCTCCTCCTCCTCCTCCTCCTGCTCCTCCTCCTCCTCCTCCTCCGCCTCCAACTCCTCCTCCTCCACCTCCTCCTCCTCCTCCTCCTCCTCCTCCTCCTCCTCCCCCTCCCCCTTCTCACTCCTCTACGCCAGCCTCCTCCTCCTCCCCTGCTCCCT
>JACEEZ010017054.1:37500-47769 GCA_016584305.1 Chionoecetes opilio
TGAAAATCAAGGTATATTATATCTGAGGGAATTTTAGCGTCTCCAGTTTGAATAAATGACATTGAAAAAATGTAGTAGGTTTGTTAAGCAGATCTCTTATTTCGAAAACCATGCTAGTTTAATATTAAGTTATTTTCATCGAAATAAGACACTATTCTATTGAGGAGGAGGAGGAGGAGGAGGAGGAGGAGGAAAGGTGAGAATAAAAGATGGGAACAAATGGAAGAGGTAACTGTAGAGAGAATGCGGATAGAATAAACGATTAGAGAGAGAGAGAGAGAGAGAGAGAGAGAGAGAGAGAGAGAGAGAGAGAGAGAGAGAGAGAGAGAGAGAGAGAGAGAGAGAGAGAGAGAGAGAGAGAGAGAGAGAGAGAGATGGCTTTTTGTCTGGGCCGTGTCGTAGATAATGCAGTTAGCGTGGAAGGTTCCTAAGGGGATTATCTCGCTGTCATTCTGTCAGGAGCAGGAACACCTCTGCCCACTTAGAAGGCAGCTGCTCCCTTAATGCTGCTCTCCACCTGTCTCCCTTCCACCTGTCTCCCTCCCTTCCTCCTGTCAATCCTCAGTGCACAGGTGGACGGGAAGCGACAATCTAAAATTAGTGAACCTTTATTTGTGTCTCTATCTATCTACCTTTCATTTTTCTTTAATATATGACTTAATAATTTACACACTTTTCTCCCTTCCTCCTCCGCCTCCTCCTTCTCCTGCTTCTCTTCTTCTTCCTCCTAATTTTCCTCTATGTCCTCCTCCTCCTTCTACTCCTCCTTCTCTTCTTTCTCTTCTTCATCCTCCTAATTTTCCTCCATGTCCTCCTCCTCTTCTTCTTATTCCTCCATGTCCTCCTCCTCCTCCTCTTCTTCTTCCACCTTCGTCACTTCCTCTTTCCTTCCCTCCATTTTTCCCCTTTTCCCTTTTTATTTTATCCTTATAATTCTTCTTCTGCTTTTGTCGATTTTTCTTCTTTTTTTTTTTTTCTCACTCTTTTTTTTATTTCTTCTTCTAAAACTCCTTAAATTCTTCTTTTTTTTCTCCCGTCGGGTGGCGCGGTTGGTAGAGCTGTTGTTATCCCATGCAAGTCTCTGCATTCGGTCGCGTTTCGGGCCACCAATTTCTCCTGGCGTGGTGGCGCTTTGTATAGTCAAAAACCCTTTGTATTGGTACTTGCAAATGTCTAGATGGATAAAAGTATCTTTGTTTTATTCCTTTCCTTTCTTCACGTTCCTTCTTCTTTAGGGACACGGTACCCTTTTTTCCAACTGTCCTGTATTGTAGTTGATAGTTATAATTATTTTAGCAGATCCCCCTAGAAATGGACCAATAGGTCTCCGGGTTGGGTTATTCCTATGTATTCCTCATCCTTCCACCTTTCCCTTCCCTTTCCTTCCTTTCACTCACTCTCACTCGTTCTCGCCCTTAAATTTTTTCGCCTCTCACTCATATATTATTATACTGCTCTAACCAAATTTTCTTTTTTTTTTTTTCTCCCCTCTCTCTCTCTCTCTCTCCTTCCCCCTCTCCTCTCCCTCTCTCTCATCTCCTCTCTCTCTCTCTCTCTCTCTTCCTTCCTCTCTCCTCTCTCTCTCTCTCTCTCTCTCTCTCTCTTTTCCCCCCTTCCCCTCTCTCTCCTCTCTCTCTCTCTTCTCTTTCCTTTCTTTTTCTCTTTCCTTTCCCTCTTTCTCTTTCCTCAACATACATATAACAAACCCCAAAAGGTGCACTGTCTGTGCTCCCTATCTTAAGGGAAATTTTTACAAAAAAAATTAAAGACCTAAACAAACATTTTATACATTTTGCATCACTAAAGTTTTGTTGAGGCACTTTCTGTCCTAGTGTCACAGTATCCCTACCTCGCAGGGTGGGCTTCACAGTCTCCACCGATTGGCCCCCAAACTTTACACTTTGTGTGTTCTCTCCTGGATGTGAGGGACAAGCGGCCATAAAAATTTTCCCACACCTGGAACGCGGCCCACAAGGTCGTTGGGCGGCGGGCACGGAAAAGCGGCACCTCCACTGAAAATCACCCTGGAAAGCACCGTTCTCGTGCTTCGCGTGGCGACTCTCGGAGGCTGTCGAAACCCAGCCGGTGTGGCACTCCCTGCCCTGTACCTTGGGGAAATACCACAAGCGCCGCGACATCCCACGGTTTCCATGATCGGGAGGACTCCCGGCTCGAACAGGGCTGGTGGGTCGGGGGGGCGGGGGCTGCAGCATCCACCGTCGCGGGCTCGACGCTGGATCTGTCCGCCTCCGAGTGTGCGGGGCTGCACACGACATCCGGAAGGGGGGCGTCTCTAAGAAAGGCCTATCGGGGCCTTATAGAGCAAAGTTCCCTCCCCTGTCGGGGAAATTGGCTACCCTTCGCAGGGGCAGAGACCCTGTGAGAGACCTTTTTTGCAATGTTTTGATGTCCCGTCAACCTTAGCTCTCGGTCCACCTCTACCCCCCAAAACCCTTTGGGCGGTTTCCGGAGTGGGAGAGGACCCACCAAATCGCAGCCCCCCTTTCCCCTGCGGCCCGGCAGCGGGGAACCGAAAAACCACCATTGCCTGTGTCTTCTCCGGAGCAAAGTTCACCTCCAACTTCCCCCTCCTGTATACACTCAGCTGCTGATTACCTCATCAGCAGCAGCCCACTGTCATGTCGGGGGTAGGAGCGGGAGAGAGTACAGTCATCACGTAAGCCGAGACTGCTGGCACTGCTGGAAAAGATCGTCCACGTAATTTTCCAAGACTGGCCCCGCACAGAGCCTTGGGGGACTGTGTTTCCCACTGGCAGGGACTCGAGGCCTGCCCGTTAACGAAGCCCTGGGGGTTCTTCCCTGCAGGTATCCCCCCGGGGAGCAGCGGGAGGTCACCCTGGATCCCTTTTTGCTGGGAGTTTTTCGGAAGCCCCGTGCCAACCCTGTCAAAGGCACCCCTTGTCAAGGCCACCCGACAGTTTCCTGGCCGTCTCCGGGGCGTCCTGCCAGTTTGGGGGTTGAAGCACCCGCAGGGCGAGGTGGACCCCAGGTCAGAACCCAAAATGTTGGGCCCGGGGAGGAGGTAGTTGTCCCCTGAGGGGACACAGATTTCCTCTCCACGATCCTCTCGAACACTTTTTCCCCACCACAGACAGCAAGGAAGGGCCCTGTAGTTTTTGGGGTCAATCTGGACCCCTCTTGTGAACAGGAACCACTCGACCTCCTTCCCCGCGAAGGCCAATTTTTTCCTACAGGCAGGGAGTGAAAACGTGGTGAGAGGGACGACACTCCCGGGCGCACTGTTTTTAACAATGCGGGCTGACGTCTCAGGGCCATGGCTTTTTTTTGGGGTCGAGCCCTCGCAGGTGTCTCGACCTGGCCTGCCTCACCTCCCCTTGTGGAATGTCTCTTCACACTGGCTCCAACGAGGCGGGGCGCTGGGGGGCCCCCACCTTCATCTTTTTCAAGAAGAGATTTTGCCCATCTGAGCCTTCTCCTTGCTGCTGACGCCGCTGTTCCGCCTGCTTGGTGAGGGGGGGAATTGAATCTTGGCGGCGATTCCCTTTTTTTCCTTAAACCCGGGGCCACCAAATCTTGTTTCCCCGCCTGGACCTCGTAGTTTGAGGCGCAAAACCTCCTCCCACTTTTTTATGGCCCATTGCTGGCCCACCACCCCTGCCGGCCGCCCGGGGCAATCCTTTTGTGCCAGTCGGGGTTTCCCTTAAGTGGGCCCACGCTGATTACTTTGGGCCCCGGAGCAACCGGCAAAGGGTTTTGCCAAAACATGGCTGATCCTGGGCTTTGGTGGTGTAGTCGCGGTGTGGACAGGCGTCTCTGAAGGGCCAGGAGGCGGGAAATAAAGGGGTCGCGACATATTATCCGCCCCATTTCCGCAGCAAAGTCCCCACGCCGTGGACTCGGTCCGGCGCAAGGGGGCTCATCCGCCTTATCCCCCAACCAGACAGTACGGGGGTGGCCCCTCCCCGAGCCACGCCTATATCTTCTGTGTTAAAACAGCGTGGGGGTCGAGCTGCCCACTAATCCTAGCTGGTGACAGCAGAGAGTGTCCCCCTGGAGGTCAGAGATGACAGGGTCCGTGTCACCCCCCCCTCGTGTTAGAAAAGGGCCGTGGTCCTCAACCCTCACAGTGAGGGGGGCCCCATGGCATCTGTTCAAGGTGGTGGGTTTAGGTCGTCCACCACCCAAAACGTGCCCCCGCAGCGGTGCTCCAACATCAGGTCGTCCGGGCCCCAGTGAGGTACTGGAGCGAGGCGGGGGCCCTGACGTGGCGGGGGGATACATGGCGCCGCAGGATGGCTGATCAATCAGCCACACTACCCGGGAAAAACATCACCTCCATATGGGGGGGCGGGACCAAATAAGGTGCTGGGGTTTTCACTCCTTCCTTGAAGCAACAGCCACACCCCCACCTGCTCGCTCAGGGCGGTCCCCCCTTTCCCCTTTGGGGGAGCCCCGTATTTTTTGCCGCGTGGGCCAACCCTTTGTTGAAGCCAGGTCTCCGTCGCCACAACGGTGGCTCTCTCTCTCTCTCTCTCTCTCTCTTTTTTCTCTTCTCTCTCTCTCTTCCCTCTTCCTCTCTCTCTCCCTCTCCTCTCCTCTTTTCTTTTTCCCCCTCCTCTCTCTCTCTCCCCCTTCTCTTCTCTCTCTCTCCTCTCTCTCTCTCTCCCTCTTCTATTTTTGCAATTTTTTTTCCCCTTTACACTGGTCTCCTGTTAATTTTTTCCCTCGAAATTAAGTTGTCTGGAGAAGGAGAAAAGCATTTTTTTCCTTTTTTCCCCAACCAAATGGAGGGGGAGGAGGGGGGAGGACAACTGCATAGTGGAGGAGGGGGGAAGCGGGGAGAAACAAATGCGAGAGATAATTACAAAGGATTTGGCAAAAAAGGGGGCATAGGAAAATATGTTAATGAGGGGAGAGGGGGGAGGAGGAGGAGGGAGGAGGGGGGAAAGGTTGTTTGAGTGTTTTTTGGGTGAAGAGATACAAAAGAAGAGGAGAGAGAGGAGAGAGAGAGAAAGAGAAGGGAAAAGGGGAGAGAGGAGAGAGAGAGAGAGAGAGAGAGAGAGAGAAAAGGGGGTTTTGGTGTGTTGGCATTTTTTTTTTTTTAAATTCAGAACCCCCCGGATTTTATTTTCGGGGGTTAATACAATTATGAAATCACCTGCACAATCTCTCTCACTCTCTCCCCTCTCCTCCTCTCTCCTCTCTCTCTCTCTTCTCTCTTTTCTCTCTCTCTCTCTCTCCCCTCCCTCTCCATCTCCTCTCTCTCTCTCTCTCTCTCCTCTCCCTCTTCTCTTTTTCCTCCCTCTCCTGCTGGTACATTTCCCCGGGGGAAATCAATCAGTTCTCCTTTTTCTCTTCTCTCTCTCCTCCCCTTTTTTTTTTTTTTTTTTTTAATTCTATTTATATTGAGTTACAAAACAACATCATACAGAGTATGTTACCATTTCCATTTCATACAAATTATAACATTTACAGGCTAAAGGAGACATACTTAATGTTCCCTATCTAAAAGCCTAACTCATGATAATTGTTATCTCCTTGCCTGCACCTCGGCAGCCACGTGTTTACAAGTTCCTTGAACTCTTGAACAGTTGTACCGCCAAGGCGTGGCTGCGAGGCAAGGAGAGCATTCTACCGTGGCCACCGAGATGATAAGGCCTGGTGGATCGCTCGTGACGTCACACCATAAGGATACAACCCGCTCCGCTCCCCGTACAAGTTTACCTACCTAATATAATGTTTATCAGTTTAAAAGATATACTGATATTTTCGGAAATGTTTCTTCTATAATATTATCAAATAAAAAACCGTAAAACACACAAAGAAAATGCCATTATGAGACTTTCAAGAAATATGCATTAACTTAAACTCTTCGCCATATAGTATTTTGCTCGCAAACATTTTACATGGAGATTATCAATAGAAGCGGAGTTAAATTAGCTTTCCATTGATAGATTTCGTTTAGTGATAAATGAATTAGTGGCATGCATAAATTAGCGTTAACTAAATATAAAAAATCATGAAATCGGGTAATTTCCTACCTAATATATGTTTATCCGTATAAAATATATACTGTTATCTTCGGAAATGTTTGTTCTATAATATTATCAAATAAAAAACCGTAAAACACACTAAAAAAATGCCATTATGAGACTTTCAACCAATATGCATGAACTTAAACTTTTCGCCATTTAATATTTTGTGAAAAAACGTTTTACATGGAGGATATTAATAGAAGCGGAATTTAATTAGCTTTCCATTGATATATTTTTTTCTTCTGATAAATGAATTAGAACTATGCATAAATTAGCGTTAACTAAATAAATAACATCATGAAATCGGGTAAATTACCCGATTTCATGATATTATTTATTTAGTTAACGCTAATTTATGCATAGTTCTAATTCATTTATCAGAAAAGGAAATATATCAATGGAAAGTTAATTAAATTTCGCTTCTATTGATATTCTCCATGTAAAAAGTTTTTCCACAAAATATTAAATGGCGAAAAGTTTAAGTTCATGCATATTGGTTGAAAGTCTCATAATGGCATTTATTTAGTGTGTTTTACGGTTTTTTATTTGATAATATTATAGAACAAACATTTCCGAAGATAACAGTATATATTTTATACTGATAAACATATATTAGGTAGGAAATTACCCGATTTCATGATTTTTTATATATAGTTAACGCTAATCTAGCGGCATGCATAAGCATGCCGCTAATTCATTTATCACTAAACGAAATATATCAATGGAAAGCTAATTAAACTCCGCTTCTATTGATATTCTCCATGTAAAATGTTTGCGCGCAAAATATTAAATGGCGAAGAGTTTAAGTTAATGCATATTTCTTGAAAGTCTCATAATGGCCTTTTCTTTGTGTGCTTTACGGTTTTTTATTTGATAATATTATGGAACAAACATTTCCGCAGACAACAGTATATCTTTTATACTGATAAACATTATATTAGGTAGGTAAACTTGTACGGGGAGCGGAGCGGGTTGTATCCTTATGGTGTGACGTCACGGGCGATCTACCAGGCCTTGTCTCTTGGTGGTCTCGATTCTACAGCCGACGTAGTGTAGAACGAACTGACGCTGGTGGTGCCAATTACGGCAGCGGGGCTGTAGTAGCTCTGCGGGGGCTAGGGCAACGGTCTTTGTGGTAACCTGGGCCCGTGGTAGGGGCTGCCGGAGTGTTTGTAGGTGAGGCACCCGCTGGTGATGCACCTTGTACATCACGGTGAGGCCCGCTACGTCTCGGCGGTGCTGGAGGCTGTGGAGTCGTGGTTCCTGCCCGGCACCGATGTCTCTGATGAGCCTCACCGCGACCCTGTACCTTGTCAAGGAGGGCCAGGTGTTTGTTGGCCGCGCCGCCCAACCCAAGGCACGCGTACTCCATGGCAGAGCGAACATGCGTCTTGTAGAGGACTTCCAACCCCTTGCCGTCAAGGAGCCATGACATCCTCCTCAAGGATGCCAGGCCTCCCCGAAGCCTCTTTGGCGAACCGCTCCATGTGGGCTTTGAAGGTCAGCCTGCAGTCGTAGGTGACCCCCAGCACCTCCACCTCGTCCTGGGGCACCAGCGTCTTCCCATCGCAGATATGTCTCTCTCTCTCTCTCTCTCATCTCTCTCTCTCAGGTCTCTCTCTCTCCTCATCTCTCTCTCTCTCTCTCTCCATCTCTCTCTCTCTCTCTCTCTTCCTCTCTCCTCTCTCTCTCCTCCTCTCTCTCTCTCTCTCTCGCTCTCTCTCCTCTCTTCTCTCTCTCTCTCTCTCTCTCTCTCTCCTCTCTCTCTCTCTCTCTCTCTTCTCCTCTCTCTCTCTCTCTTCTCTTTCTCTCTCTCTCTCTCGTCTCTCTCTCTCTCCTCTCTCTCTCTCTCATCTCTCTCTCTCCTCTCTCTCTCTCTCTCTCTCTCTCTCTCTCTCTCTCTCTCTCTTCTCTCTCTCGTCTCTCTCTCTCTCTCTCCTCATACCACCAACATTACACTGTAAAAGACACATTACACTGAAAATCAATCCTGGGGTTCTGAAGTTAAGAAAAAAAATGCCTAACACACACATACACCTTTCTCTCTCTATCTCTCTCTCTCTCTCTCTCTCTCTCTCTCTCTCTCTCGCTCTCTCTCTCTCTCTCTCCTCTCTCGCTCTCGCTCTCGCTCTCGCTCTCTTTGTTCTTTTTTCTTTTTTAATATCTTCCATTTCATCTGTTTTGAGTCACGATCAGACGTTTTAGGAGATTGGGAAAGCTTTATTGCTATCAATGGTATTATTCTCTCTCTCTCTCTCTCTCTCTCTCTCTCTCTCTTCTCTCTCTCTCTCTCTCCTCTCTCTCTCTCTCTCTCTCTCTCTCTCCTCTCTCTCTCTCTCCTCTCTCTCTCTCTCTCTCTCTCTCTCTCTCTCTCTCTCTCTCTCTCTCTCTCTTCTCTCTCCTCTCTCTCCTCTCTCTCTCTCTCTCTCCCACCTCTAAATAGAAGCCGAAGTTTTGGAAGCCTAGAAAAAGATGAAAAAGATGTTAAGGACTTCGAGAAACGCTGAAGAGGAGGAGGATTACATAGGATTACATAGGAGTAACAGACACCAGGAGACCTATTGGTCCATAGCGAGGGTATCTGCTGAACTACATACTACTAACTATCAACTACTTGTAAAAAACAGTTGGAAAATGATACCATGTTCCCTAAAGAGGATAGGAACATGGAAGTTTCATAGTGCAGAATGATAGGATATGAAAAATACTAACTACAACTACCACTACCACTACAACTATCGATAACGGGGGACTAGATACGAATTCGCACTATCAATACCCATTTACTTACAGTGCGCGTCAAGTCTGTTTTGAATGTAGTTATTGTGTTGGCTCCGACACATTTGCTGGTAACTTGTTTCCATCGATCAACGACTCTAACATTGAAATAATTTTTACGGAGATCGGTGATGCAACGTTGACCGTTTAGTTTTAAACCATTATTTCTTGTTGTCACTTGAGTTGAAAGCTCGAATAGGTCCTCTTGATTAATGACATCAAAACCTTTTAGGATCTTAAAGGTTTCTATCAAGTCCCCACGGATTCTACGATCCTTTAAGGAAAACATATTAAGTTTCCGCAGTCTCTCTTCATAAGATGAATTTCGCAGAGAGTGAATTTGTTTGGTTGCTCTTCTTTGCACTGATTCCAATTTGGCTTGATCTTTTACGAAACAGGGCGACCAGAATTGAACGGCATATTCCAAGTGCGGTCTAACCAAGGACGTGTATAATTGTGTCATTACTTTCGGAGTTTATGTTCAAAGTTACGTTTAATAAAGCCCAACATCATATTTGCCTTTTTACTGCAGCTAGGCAATGCGAACTGTTTTCAGATCATTACTGATGATGACACCTAGATCCTTTTCCTGCTGTACTTCAGTTAACGATTTATTTTGCATTTGATAGTTATATTTGAGGTTATCGTTGCCTATATGCATTACTTTACATTTATCGGAATTGAATTTTAATAGCCATTTATCACTCCAATCTGATTAGTTTTCGAGATCACTTTGTATGAGTTCGCAGTTTCTCTAGTATATAGCTTTACCGCCTAATTTGGTGTCATCTGCAAATTTTGATATTTTAGATACAAGTCCGCAGTCCAGATCGTTGATATATATCAGAAAAAGAGTAGGACCCAAGACCGAGCCCTGAGGCACCCCACTAGTGACATCTAACCAATCAGATGCCTCACCATTTATTACTACCCGTTGTTTACGATTTGAAAGCCAGTCACCAATCCATGAACATAATTGCTCTCCTATGCCATGTGCCCTTAGCTTGGTCAACAGTCGCTTATGTGGAACTGTATCGAAGGCTTTCTGAAAATCAAGGTATATTACATCCGAGGGAATTTTAGCGTCCAGTTTGAATAAATGACATTAAAAAATCGAGTAGGTTTGTTAAGCAGGATCTCTTATTTCGAAATCCATGCTGGGAGTTTAGTATTGAGTTATTTTCATCGAGAAAAGACACTATTTTATCCCGCAATATTTCTCCAAATAGTTTAACAATCACGGACGTTAGACTAATTGGGCGATAATTACTTGCGAGGCTCTTACTCCCTTTCTTGAATATCGGTGTAACATTAGCTAATTTCCACATACTAGGAACATTTTTTTCACATAGCGATTTATTGAAAATAATCTTTAATGGGAGCGAAAGTTGACTGTGACATTCGCGAAGTAGTCGCGGCGAGATTTGTCTTTCGAGAGAGAGAGAGAGAGAGAGAGAGGGGGAGGGGAGGAGAG
>JACEEZ010017055.1:0-7500 GCA_016584305.1 Chionoecetes opilio
AAGCTCCTCCCCCCCCTGTGGGTAGACTTAGGCTTATGATACAGATAAGTCTTATAGTGCTTGTGTGTTTTGTAATGGTGTGAACACAGTGTGGAGGTTCAAGGGTGGTGCGGCAGCCTGCCTGGCGCTTTCTTGGGAGGCAGCAGTCCAATCAGCCCCAGCTCCGTTCAATCCACTGGCGGATTGTGTACTTTCCGATGTAGGACGCCGTACACTTCAATGCCCTGCAGCAGTGACCCTGGTACCTTAAATCCCGATGGTGGTCACTAACTGTCAGGACCCTAACTGAACCCAGCCCGTCACAGGTCGAGAGTAGTAGTGGTACCGTTAACTCGGGGCTATCTGTGTGTGTTATTGAGGTCTAATGTAGTGTTGGTGTAGGCTCAGTGTGGAAGTTCAGGGGTGGGTGGCGGCAGCCTTGCCTGGCGCTTTCTTGGGAGGCAGCAGTCATCAGGCCCCAGCTCCGTTTCAATCCACTGCGGTAGTGCACTTTCCAAGTAGGACGAGGAGGAGGAGGAGGAGGAGGAGAGGAGGAGGAGGAGGAGGAGGAAGAGGAGGAGAGGAGGAGGAGGAGGAGGAGGAGGAAGAGGAGGAGAGGAGGGAAAGAGAGGAGGGAGGAGGAGAGAGGAGGAGGAGGAGAGGAGGAGGAGGAAGAGAAGGAGGAGTGAGGAGAGGAGGATGGGGAGGAGGAGGAGTGAGGAGAAGGAGAGGAGGAGGAGGAGGAGGAAGAGGAGGACGTTAGCCTTTTCACCTGATTTAATGTGACCTGACTCCTGCTGACGTGTAAACAAGGGAATGGGCCTTTAAATTTTTTGTTCTCTCTCTCTCTCTCTCTCTCTCTCTCTCTCCCTCCTCATCTCTCTCTCTCTCTCTCTCTCTCTCTCTCTCTCGTCTCTCTCCTTCTCTCTCTCTCTCTCCTCTCCTCTCCTCTCGTTCTCTCTCTCCTCTCTCCTCTCTCTCTCTCTCTCCTCTCTCTCTCTCTCTCTCTCTCCTCCTCCCCTCTCTCTACTCTCCTCTCTCTCTCCTACTCGTCTCTCTCCCCCTCTCGTCCTCCTCTCTCTCTCGCCTCTCCTCCTCTCTCTCTCTCTCAAGTGACAACGGATGGACGTGAGGCTCTTCAGTCAAGACAAAGAAAAAAAAGGCAAATAATGAGCATGAACACCCTTGTCTTTCTTTCGTTGCTCCCTTTTCTCTGCTTCTCTTTCCCTCTTTACTTTTATTTTCTTCTTCACGTGTAGGAATTAGTGACATTAATAGTTAATTAATTCACAAATCACTATTACTTTTATTTTCTGCTTACATAATTTTGCTATTCACAATTTTTTCACCATATTCATTCTTATTTTTGAAGTGAAACCCTTTTTATTTCCATTCATTCTTCTTTTTTTCTCATTTTGTAAATTCATAATTTTTTATCCACATTAATTCATTTTCTTTAATTAAGGGAGATCATGTCCTATTTTTTCCCTATTCATTCTTCTTTTCTTCTATGTCTCGTCGCTGTCATCTTTTAGTTGTCTTCCCCTACTACCTTCTCATTCTCTTCCTCCTCTCCTCTCCGCTCTATCTCTTCCTATCCTCTTCCTCTTCCTCCTCCTCCTATCTTCTTCCTCTTCCTCCTCCTCCTCTCCTCTCCTCTCCTCTGCAGTGTAGACATCACAGAAAATCGGTTATTAGTTCCCAATTATAATAAAGCGGATTTCACAAAGATCAGCAAGGTACTAAGCGAAGTTGTTTGGGGTTTGGGCCACAAAAGGGTTTAAAAACCCGAAAACATGTGAAATTTTTTCCCAACAAAAACCCCAAAGGGGGTTAAAAAAAATTTTTCCCATGGTAAAAAAAACGTTGAAAAAAATAAACCCCCATTGGATGCTAATGGATTCAACAAATCATTGGCAGAAAGTGCAGAGCGTATAAAGTTTACAAGCGATCAAATGCCGACTGCGATTCTAGAGAATAGAATGACGTAAAACGTCGTTGCAAAGGATTAATTAAGACTAAAAAGCGCGAGTATGAAGAAAACATTGCAAAGGGAACCCAAAATAAAACCAAAAAGGTTTTCTTTTAAACGTTCGAGAAAAAAAACTCAAAAAAATTTTGGCTACTGAAAGATAAGAAAAACTCTTGGTAAATGTAATAGAGCATGGCTTCGTACCAATGATTCTTTTAATGCGGTATTTTTTTAAAAGAAACAAGCTCCATTAAAACCCAGAAAACTGTATGGGGCTGGAAATGATAGTTTGGGGAAATAGAGAGTAACAGTAGATGAATATCAAGTATTTGCAGAAACTTGCCCACCCCAACCCGTGGGGGGGGCGAATTTCGCCGCGATTATTTTCGGAATGTCACAGTCAACTTTCCGTTCCCCTTAAAATTATCCTCAATAAATCGCTAATGGACAAAATTTTCCTGGTATGGGGAATTTAGCTAATGTTAAAACCGTTTTCCCAAGAAGGGAGTAAGAGCCTCGCAAGTAATTTCCCCCAAATTAGCTAACGTCTGTGATTTTTAAAACTATTTGAAAATTTGCGGGTAAAATATGTTTTTTTCTCGATGAAAATAACTCAATACAAAATTCCCAGCATGGATTTCGAAAAAGAGTCCTGCTTAAAAAACCATCCGATTTTTTTAATGTCATTTATTCAAACTGGGACGCAAAAAATTCCCTCGATGTAATATACCTTGTTTTTCAAAACCCTTCGATACAGTTCCCTATAAGCGCTTTCCCAACTGGGAAACATGGCTTAGGGGGGAAAATTATTTCGGGATTGGCATTTTTTTTTAAAAATCGAAAAACAACGGTAGTAATAAATGGCAACATCGATTGGTTGATGTTCTAGGGGGGGTGCCTCAAGGCTCGGTCCCTGGTCCTACTCTTTTCTGATAATATCCCCGATCTGACTGGGGGACTTGTATCAAAAAATTCAAAAATTTGCAGATGACACCAAAATTAGCGTAAAGCATATATAAAAAAAACTGCGAACTCATAAAAAGTGATCTCGAAAAATTTATCGACTGGAGGGATAAAGGGGCTTTTAAAAAAATTTTATTCCGAAAAATGAAAAGTAGCATATAGGCAACATAACCTCAAATAAGTATCAAATCAAAATAAATCTTTAAACCTGAAGTACAGCAGAAAAGGATTTGGGTGTCATTATCAGAATGTTTTAAACCGTTCGCTTGCCTACTGCCAGTAAAAAGGGAAAATGATGTTTGGGGTTTTAAACGCAACTTTTAACAAAAAACCCCGAAAAAGTAATGACACAATTTACACTCCTTGGTTTTGGCCCCACTTTGGGAAAAGCCGTTTTAAATTTTGGGGCCCCGTTTTTGTAAAAAACCAAGCAAATTGGAATCAGTGCAAAGAAGAAACCAAAACCAAAAAAAAAATTTCCTCTCTGCGAAATTCTCTTAAAAAAGAGAGACTGCGGAAAAATTAATATTTTCCTTAAAAATCAGAATCCGTGGGGACTTTTATAAAACCCTTAAGATCCTAAAAAGGGTTTGATGTCCTTAATCAAGAAACCTATTCGAGCTTTCAAACCAAATACAACAAGAAAAAATGGTTTAAAACTAAACGGGCAAAGTTCAAACACTGTTCTCCTAAAATTATTTCAATGTGAGAGTCGTTGAGCGATGGAAAATTTTTTCCCGCAAATGTTTTTCGAACCCCCACAATAACTACATTTAAAAAAAACTTGACGCGCACTGTAAAATGGGGATTTATTGCCCTGCGAATTCTATTTAGTCCCCCGGATCGATTAGTTTGTAGTGGGATGGGATTGTAGTTTTGTATTTTCATACCCATCTTTTTGCACACAAACTTCCATTTTTCCTATCTTCTTTAGGGCATGTATCATTTTTCCAAAATGTTTTCTTATGATGTTGATATTTTAGGATGTTTTCAGCAATACCCCCGTCATGGACCTAGGTCCCCTGGTGTCTGTTATTCCAGGGAACCTATGTAATCCCTCTTTCTCTTCCTATCCTCTTCCTCTTCCTTCCTCTTCCCTTCCTCCCCCCCTTGAAATCCCCTCTCCTCTCCTCTGCTCTCCCTCCTCTTCCTCCCTCTCCCTCCCCCTTCCTCCCTCTCCTCTCCTCTCTTTCCCCCTCCTCCCCTCCTTCTTCCTTTCCTTCCTCTAATCCCTCTCCTCTCCTCTCTTCTCCTCTCCTCTCTTTCCTCCTCCTCTCCTCTCCCCTCCTTTTCCCCCTTTTCTCCCCTCTTCTCCTCCCTCCTTTCAACGGACGCTAAAATTCCCTCGGATAAAATATACCCTGATTTTCAAAAACCTTCGATACAATCCCCAAAAACGACTTTTTGATCAGTTAAAGGGGGCATGGTTTTGGAAAGAAATTATTTCATGGGGTTGGGATAGGCTTTCAAAACGTAAACACCCGGATTAATAAATATGAGGGGTCTGATTGGTTGATTTTACAGTTTGGGGGGCCTCAGGGCTTGGTCTTGGACCCCACTCTTTTTTTGATATTATTAATAATCTGGCTGGGGGACTATATCTTAAAAATTTGAAATTTGCTGTGACACCAAAAAGCGATAAAAACATTCTAGAGAAAACTCGAACTAACAACGTGATCTAGCTATCGAAACTCTAAAATTTGGGGCGATAATTTGGGTATTAAAATTTAAATTCCGATAAATTAAAATTAAAGCTTAAGGGAACGATAACCTCAATTATAACTCAAATGCAAAATAATCTTAACTGAAGTACAGCAGGGGAAAAGGGTTTTTCATCATTATAAATCTTGAAACCTCGCTTGCCGGGGTGCCAGTAAAAAGGCGATTGGGTGTTGGGCTTCATAAAACCATTTGAACTAAAACTCCAAAAAAAAATGACACTTTTCCTTGTCTTTGGTTAGGGGCCCCACTTTTGAATTGCCGTTTTAATTCTGTCGCCTTTTTTTCGGGAAAAATTTAAGCCAAAATTTGGGAAACGTTCAAAGAAGATTACCAAAACTAATTTCCCTCTCTGTGAAATTCTCTTTTAAAAAAGCTGCGGAAACTTAATATGTTTTCCTTAAATGACGTGAATCCGGAAAAAATTATAGAAAAATTTAAAATCCTTAAAGGATTTTTATGTCATTAAAAAAAGAGAACTTTCGACCTTCTCCTCACATTACAACAAAACAACGGTTTAAAAAGAACGGTCAACGTTGCTTTACAGATCTCCGTAAAAATTATTTCAATGTTAGAGTTGTTTATCGATGGAACAAATTACCAGCAAATGTTGTCGATGCCAGCACAATAACTTAATTTAAAAACAGACTTGACGCGCACTGTAAAATAAATGGGTTTTAATATTGCCCTGCGAATCTATATTATAGTCCCCCGGATCGATTAGTGTTAGTGGTAGTTGTAGTAAGCATACTTCATATCCTATCATTCTTCACTACGAAACTTCCATGTTCCTATCTTTTTTAGGGACAAGGTACACTTTTCCAACTGTCCTCTTACATGTAGTTGATAGTTATGTACTTCAGCAGAGACCCTAGTTATGGACCAGTAGGTCTCCTGGTGTCTGTTATTCCTATGTATTCCTATGTATTCCTCCTCTCCTCCCTTCAGGACGGGTCGTGTCTTGAAGTTGGAAGGGAGAAACACGGAATTTTCACGTCGCCACAAACTCGTTAAATCTATCGCGTTCCTACTTCTCCCACGCCTTCCTACCACTTGTCTCCCCTCTCCACCACTACCTTAGTCCCTTCCCTCCCCACCACTACCTAAGCCCCCTCCCCCTCTCCCTACCTACCCTCCTTCCTTCTCTACCACTACCCCTACCCTCTCTCCATCCCCTCCTTCCCTCTCCACCACTACCCTTCTCCCTACCCTCTTTCCCCTTCTACCTCCTCTTCCTCCCCTCCTCCCCACTCGCAGCGAAGGCCCGGGAATGTAGGGGGGGGCACACACCGTAACCCCCGTCCCCTTCTTCAAGTTGACTTCGCAAACAAACGGAGTACGAGAAAGAGAGAGAGAGAGAGAGAGAGAGAGAGAGAGAGAGAGAGAGAGGAGAGAGAGAGAGAGAGAGAGAAGAGAGAGAGAGAGAGAGAGAAGAGAGAGAGAGAGAGAGAGAGAGAGAGAGGAGAGGAGAGAGAGAGAGAGAGAGAGAGAGAGAGGAGAGAGAGAGAGAGAGAGAGAGAGAGAGAGAGAGAGAGAGAGGTCTGGCAGGACGCCCTGGATGACGGCCAGGACACTGTCGTGGTGGCCCTTGACATAGCGGGTGCCTTTGACAGGGTGTGGCACGGAGGCCTTCTCGAAAAACTCCGAGCAAAAGGCATCCAGGGTTACCTCCTGCTGCTCCTGGGGGACTACCTGCAGGGAAGAACCCTCCAGGTCGTCGTTAACGGAAAGGCCTCTGAGTCCCTGCCAGTGGAAGCATCAGTCCCACAGGGCTCTGTGCTGGGGCCAGTCCTGTGGAACATCTACGTGGACGATTTTCTCCAGCAGCTGCCAGCAGTCTCGGCTTACGCTGATAACTGTACTCTCTCCTGCTCCTACCCCGCGACATGACAGTGGGCGTGCTGCTGATGAGGTCAATCAGCAGCTGAGTGTTATACAGGAGTGGGGTACACGTTGGCAGGTGAACTTTGCTCCGGAGAAGACACAGGCAATGGTGGTTTCTCGGTCCCCCGCTGCCGGGCCAGCAGTGGAAGGGAGGCTGCGGTTTGGTGGCGTTCCTCTCCCACCCCAGGAAGCCGTCAAGGTTCTGGGAGTAGAGGTGGACCGAGAGCTAAGGTTTGACGGCCACATCAAACACATTGCAAAAAAGGCGTCTCACAGGGTCTCTGCCCTGCGAAGGGTAGCCAGCTTCCTCGACAGGGGAGGGAAGCTCTTGCTCTATAAGGCCCAGATACGGCCTTACTTAGAGTACGCCGCCCTCTCCTGGATGTCGTGTGCAGCCTTGCACACTCGGAGGCTGGACAGCATCCAGCGTCGAGCCCTGCGACTGGTGGATGCTGCAGACCCCCCAGACCCCCCAGACCCACCAGCCCTATTCGAGCCGGTGAGTCCTCTCGACTCACTGGAACACCGCAGGGATGTCGCGGCGCTTGTGGTATTCGACAAGGCACTGGTGCAGGGAGTGCCACACCTGGCTGGGTTACGACAGCCTCCGAGAGTCGCCACACGAAGCACGAGAACGGTGCTTACCAGTGGTGATGCAGTGGAGGTGCTGCGTTCCCGAGCCAGCCAGCACCAACGCACCTTTGTGGGCCGCGTCTCCAGGATGTGGAACATTTTCACGGCCGCTGTCCCTCACATCCAGGAGATGAACACACAAAGTGTAAAGTTGGCGGCCAATCGGTGGAGACTGTTGAAGCCCACCCCGCTGAGGCTAGTGATACTGTGACACTAGTGACAGCAACAGTGCCTCAACAAACACTTTAGCGATGCATAAATGTATATAATGTTAGTTTTTAGGTCTTTATATTTATGTGTAAATTGCCCTTAAGATAGATAGCACACGACAGTGCACCTTTGGGCTTTAG
>JACEEZ010017055.1:10000-20000 GCA_016584305.1 Chionoecetes opilio
TCAGTTACCATTTGCTCAGTGAAATAATTATCTTAAGTGGTTAGTGTAATGTTAAGGAGGAAGAAGAAGAAGAGAAGGAGGAGAGATAAAGGAATATGCCAAACCAAGTAGGAGGAAGGTAGAAATAATTAGTAAATGATATCCATTTTTTGTATTCTCATTATATTTTACTCACTCACTTTCCTTTGTTTCCTCTTTTACCTATTCCTTCACCTGTTTGATTTCCTTTACACTTCCTTTAACCGTAGGATAAGGCAGACACGCCCCGCCCACCTGTGACCTGACTGTGGCTGCGGCTATTTATTACCGTTTTTTATGTATATATGTACGTGTATGTATGTGTATGTGTATGTATGTGCATATGTATATGTATATGTATATACATAGATAATAGGATTTAACACTAAAAAACAAATAAAACAGGACATGAGAGAGAGAGAGAGAGAGGTGAGAGAGAGATGAGAGAAAGATGATGAGAGAGGAGAGAGAGAGAGGAGAGAGAGAGAGAGAGAGAGACCGAGAGAGAGAGAGAGAGAAGAGAGAGAGAGAGGCAGAGAGAAGAGGGAGCGAGAGAGAGAGAGAGAGAGAGAGAGACCGAGAGAGAGAGAGAGAGAGGAGAGAGAGAGAGAGAGAGAGATGCAGGAGGAAAGTACAAAAGTAAAGTACTCAGAAGAGGAATAAAAGAGAGGAAGGAGAGAAGGAGGAAGAGGAGGAAGAGAGGAGGTAATAATGAGAGGGAGGAAGAGGGTGATGGAGGTCAGATAATCGAGACCGAGACAGACATGATAATTTTCCAAGATTATGAAAAATGAGAGAGAGAGAGAGAGAGGATCCCCGAAAGAGAGACGAGAGAGAGGAGAGAGAGAGAGAGAGAGAGAGAGAGAGAGTAAGTAGCGGATTATGACTTTTCAGACCGCAACACTGGGCACCCACGTCGATTTTTCTCCTCTATCTCTCTCTCTCTCTCTCTCTCTCTCTCTCTCTCTCTCTCTCTCTCTCTCTCTCTCTCTCTATGAGTAATTCTTAACGCCTGTATGTATGTTAATTGAAACAAAACAAAAAACCACCCCGGGATGTTAGTTAATATTGGTAAATCCTGTTGGAGGAGGAGAAGGAGTGATACTGAATAGAGGAAGAGGAGAAGGAAGAAGAGGAGTAAAACAAAGAGGGGAATTATAATGGATTTGACGACGATAGAAAAAAAAACGACAACGAAAAAGAAATTCATGAAAAAGAAATTAACAAATAAAAAATAGAAAAAAATAGACGAACAAAAATTAAATAAACATGAAAGAAAAACAATAATAAAAAAAAAATTAACAGAGGATCCAGAACAAAAACAAAAATAGACAAGAAATTGAAAATAAAGAATAAAATTTTTGAAGAACTAGAAGACACAGAAGAAAGATAAAGACATGGACCTAAGAGCAAAGAAAAAGTAGACGTGTGGCATAAAAAAGGCAAGGAAGAAAAGATTAAAAAGGAAGAAAAAGATTAAAGAACACCAAGGTATAGAACAAAAGTATGTATAGAAGAAGAACAAGTAGACATAGAAGAAGAAAGATAAAGACACGGACACAAGAGCCAAGAAAGTCTGCGTGTGGCATAAAAAGGCGGGAAGAAAGGCTGCCGTACTGAGCTTCTTATCGTTCATCACATTGTGAGAAGGCAATCAAGTTGTTCTTGTCTGAGGGAGAGAGACAAGCGGCCGTGTGAGCGTCAGCCCTGAATGGAGGGAGGGAGGGAGGGAGGGAGGGAGGAAGAGAGAAGGGACAGCAAGATAGGAACGATGGGAGAGATTGAAAGAAAGAAAAGAGAGAGGATATGGAGTTGAAAATGGAAGAGTAAGAGAAAGAAGAGAAAATGGAGAAGGGACAGCAAGAAACAAACGGTGGAATAGACTGAAAGAAATAGAAAGGAGGAGAAGCAAGGGTCGAGGATGATAGCAAGAAGAAAGTTAACAAAATAATATATACAAATGATAAAAAGAAATCTAACACCATTAAAGAAGCTAATAGGTATAAAAGTAAACATCAGGGAAACAAGACTTGGGATTGATGAAGAAAAGAAAGACGAAGGAAGAAAAAACGAACAAAAATCATAGCGAGTGACGGATGGGTGGAAGGGTGTGGACTAGGGGGGTGGAGGGGATTGATCCAATGGGTGAGTATTTGAGTGGCAGGGGTGGAGTGGTAGGGGAGATTAGGGGTAGGGAAGAGGGGTAGGGGGACGGTACGCCTGAGTGTCCTAGTGTCTGATTGATTGATTGCTTGAGTGCTTGATTCTCGTGTTGATCTGATGTGCGAGTCTCAGGTGTCTGGCTGTCATGTGTGTGTGTGTGTGTGTGTGTGTGTGTGTGTGTGGAGGAAGATGGCAGAGGAGGAGGAGGAGAGGATAGCAAGAGATGATGAAGTAAGAAAAGATAGTCTTGCGGTTCTGATTGTGGTGATTGTGGTGATGGTGGTGATTGTGGTGATATTTTTCCTTCATCTCACTATCATCACCACCATTACCACCGCCACCGCCGCCGCCGCCACCACCACCACCACCACCCTGACCACCACCACCACCACCCTGACCACCACCACCACCACCCTGACCACCACCACCCACCACCATGACACCACACCACCACCCCACACCACCACTACCACCACCACCACCCTGACACCACTGACCACCACCAACACCACCACCGGACCACCACACTACCACCATCATCACACATTAACGACACATTAACAAACACCAATGTAAAATAGATAGAAGATACGCACGCAAAAAATTATGTAAATGTAGTACAAAGACAACAAATAGAAACTGCCATAAATCAATATTGCTAAGAGAATCAAAAACACACATGACAGAGAGAGAGGAGAGAGGAGAGAGAGAGAGACGAGAGAGAGGAGAAGAGAGAGAGAGGAAGAAGAGAGAGAGAGGGACCTGACGACGAGAGAGAGAGAGAGAGAGAGAGAGAGAGAGAGAGAGGGAGACGAGAGAGGAGAGAGGAGGAGTAAAACAGGCGTGAAGAGGTAAATTCAGGTGTCATGGAGGTACACCGGAACACCTGTCGCCATAATGGGATGTCGTAAGACCCACTTCTCACTCCCCACTATGCACTCTCAACCTATGCACTCTTGGTATACCCTTCTCTTGCCCCGAACGCCACCGATAGAAAGGAACCGCGGAGACATGGATCTTCTCTCCTCTCTCTCTCTCTCTCTCTCTCTCTCTCTCTCTCTCTCTCTCTCTCTACTCTCCTTTCTATCGCTATCTCTCTCTCTAATATATATATTATATATATATATATATATATATATATGTGGGTGTGTCGTGGGTGTGTGGGTGTGTGTGTGTTGTGTGTGTGTGTGTGTGTGTGTGTGGTGTGTGGTGTGTACGAGCTTTTAAAGTATCCGTACACGTTTAGGACCTGAAATATCAAGAATTCCACACTTTGTCATTTCCTTTTATTTTTCATTCTTTCTTATTGCGTTTTCCCTTTTACCAATAAGTATTACGACGCTAACTGGGATTCTTTCTTTTCGCGATTTTCCTAACCAATCCTGAACATTTATTTTTCGTTATTTGATACAACTTTCTATGTTTCCAATTAAGATCTCGCAGCCTTTTATGGCGATGGTAATTTTACGCCTTGGACAGCTTTTTCTATTTTCTTCGTTCATTTTTTATCTATCTAAATTTTTTTCTTTTTTCTTTTTTGTCTGCCCATAACGAAGACTGTATTCCTCCGACTCATGACTCGCCTTCACAGGTATCGTAATGAGTACTTTGAACGTCAATTTTGTCTTCTATCATTACTACTGCTGCTATCATTATCTTAAACTATCTTTTATTCTACTTCTATAATAACTACTACTACTACTATAATAACTATTACTACAATTACTATTAAATTTCCTACACTACTACCACTACTAATATTACTATATACTACTACTACTACTACTACTACTACTACTACTACTACTACCACTACTACAACTACTACAACTACTACTACTACTACTACCATTACCACAACTAATTCTACAGCTTCGAAACAATTTATTTTCTGCCTTTCCCGTTTGGAGAATTTAGGGCTTGGCGCCTGCCCGGGGTGGCGGGACAGCCCCCCGGGTGCCGAGGTGACCAGGTGGCGGCGGCGGGTCACCCAGCAGCCCTGACCACCACCACCACCACCACCACCACCACCACCACCACCACCACCTCAACCACCATCACCATGTTTATCTCACACTTCATGGATCAGCTGTGATTGCTGGCCGTGGTGGATAAAACAGTCTGTCTGTTTCGTGCATTCTCTTATACAGCGTTATTTGTCTCTTTGCCGTTCTCTTGATACAATTTTAACATATTTTTTCATGTATCTTCTGTCTCTCGCTTTTCACTTGCTGCCTCTATTTTCAATTCAATTCTTCCAGTGCCATCACACTCATGTTTATTTTTTTCTTTCTTTTCTTCATTCCTCTTCTGAAATTAAAAAAAACCATAGGTACCTAAATATTCACGTGTAATTACAACTGCTGACTTACGTAACAAAGAAAAGAAAATATATTGCATGCCACTTCCACCATCGTAGTAATGTCAATAATAGTACCGATAATGATGATGATAATAATAATAGTAATGATAATATTAATGATAACAATAGTGAAATAGTGCAAAAAAATCCTGGATCCAGATCGGCATCCGGATCAACTGCAAAACTTAATCACTTCTAAGATAGGCCAAATCTCGCCTCTGATAAATTGTTCATGCAAATAGGATTGTAACGTTTTGCGTAATCCTGCTAACAAACAAACAAATACACAAACAGACAAACAAACCGAACCAAACATGATCTCCTTGGTAGTAGTAGTAATAATAATAATAATAATAATAATAATAATAATAATAACAATAATAATAATAGTAATAATAATAATAATAACAATAATCATAATAATAAAACCAATTTTTCATGTGACTTGAATATAATTAAAGGTCCCAGTTCGGTCAAATATTCAGACCATTCTCCCAAGGTCTTCTTCCATACTTCCGGAGGCTTGTGTGCTTCTGTTTGGCTCCCTCCCTCCCTCCCTACCCTCCCTACCTCCCTCCCCATTCTTCCCTCCCTCCCTACCTGCCTGCCAAACCTTACCTATACCTTCGAAATGGTCCAATAAAGAGAAGGTTCCCACGTTACACCTAAGGAAGGGCGGCGCCGCTCTGTAGGGGGCCGCTCCGAGAGCTGTAAAAAGGTGGTGGTGACGCAGTGGGAGGAGGGTTGTGGATGGGGAGAGGAGGGGAGTGTTGTGGTGGTGTGTGGTATGTCGGTCGTTGCGTGTTACGTGTTTGTGTGTGTGTTTGCGTGTGTGTGTGTGTGTGTGTGTGTGTCTGTGTGTGTGTGTGTGTGTGTGTGTGTGTGTGTTTGCGTGTGTGTGTGTGTGTGTCTGTTGTGTGTTGTGTGTGTGTTTTGTGTGTGTGTGTGTGTATGTGTGGTGTGTGTGTGTGTGTGTGTGTGTGTGTGTGTGTGTGTGTGTGTGTGTGTGTGTGTGTGTGTGTGTGTGTGTGTGAGGGGGGGTGCGAAACGTAAGTATTCAATATTGTTATGAGAATGTTACGTGTTGTTTGGTAACGGTATGTGGTAGTAGTAGTAGTAGTAGTAGTAGTAGTAGTAGTAGTAGTAGTAGTAGTAGTAGTAGTAGTAGTAGTAGTAGTAGTAGTAGTAGTAGTAGTAGTAGTAGTAGTAGTAGTAGCAGTAGTAAAAGCAGTATTAATGATTGGTGATGGTAGTGGTGGTGCAATGTATTTGTTGCAAGTAAAGATTTTGTACCCAGACCCCCACCTTCCACCACCACCACTACCGAGTCCGCAGTCCAGATCATTGATATATATCAGAAAAAGAGTAGGACCCAAGACTAGAGCCCTGAGGCACCCCACTAGTAACATCTAACCAATCAGATGCCTCGCCATTTATTACTACCTGTTGTTTACGATTCGAAAGCCAATCGCTAATCCATGAACATAACTGCTCTCCTACACCATGCGCCCTTAGCTTGGTCAAAAGTCGCTTATGGGGAACTGTGTCGAAGGCTTTCTGGAAGTCAAGGTATATTATATCCGAGGGAATTTTAGCGTCCCAGTTTGAATAAATGACATTGAAAAAATCAAGTAGGTTTGTTAAGCAAGATCTCTTATTTCGGAAACGAAGAAGGGGAGGAAGAGGAAGAGGAGGAGAAGGAGGAGGTAGAGGAGGAGACACAAGAGAACAACTGAGAGGGAAACTTACATATATTTCCACATACCTGAAAAAAAGAACTCACTAACCTCATTCTTCACCCTTACACCTATGTCATTCCTTACATTCTTCACCCTACACACCTTAAAAGCACACCTCTCACCTCCATCCTTCACCCTAAAACAAACACCTTCCCCCACACCTGTTATATCACATCATTTACACCCTTGCATCGTAAACACCTAAATTAAATGTACACCTCACACTTACATCATTGACCCTAAAACCCCAGTCTACACTCTCCAATTAAAAACCTCAATTTCTTCACCATAACACCCCACTTTCTACACCCATCACCCTAACCCCACAACCTCACCATACCCTCACATCCCCTCATTCCTCACCACGACCTCATTGCACCACCCCAAGCGTTCTCATCAAAACACCCAACCCCACCTCATCTCTTGACCTCTCCTCCCCCCCTTTCCCCCTCATCTCCCTATCTTCTTCTCTTCCTCTCCCGCCCTCTTCTTTTTCATTTCCTCTTCCTCTCCCCCTCTTCTTCTTCCTCTCTTTGTCTTCATCCACTCCTCCTCTCCCGTCACCTACGACACTACGCTCCTTTTGTCTATTAAGGATTTATGGCTCATTTGCATAACAATTAGAGTTTTTCTCTTGCTTGTAAACACCGAAGAGGACTTGTCTTACAAAGCGCTGGCTCAACCCCCGCCATAAACCCCCAACCATTGACTTCCCCCAGCCATATTTAGTCTCCCCCTCTCCCTCCTCCTTCTTCCTCCATCTCGCCTCTCTTTGATACCTCTTCCTCCTTTCCTCTCCATCCTCCCCCTCCCCCTCCTCCTCGGCCGGAGGGAGAGGTGGGTGGGGAGGAGTTTTCAACTTTACTATTATTTTACCCCTGACACGTAAAAACTATAGTGGTAGAAAGTAGTCACACAGGCAGGCTCGTTTGGCCCGGTACGGCTGTTGTTGTCTGTTCTTCCTTTGTATTCCTTCTCCTGAGCCTCCTCCTCCTCCTTCCTCCATCTCGCCTTTCTTTGATTGCCTCTTCCTCCTCTTCTTTCCATCTCCCTCTAACCTACTCTCTACCGCCTACCTCTCTCACCTGCCTTACGGGGGTATCACACTAGCACATTTTCCTCCCACTTCACCAAAAAGTTGGAGGTAGCGGGAGGTTGCGACCACTACCAGTCACCGAGTCGGAGGAAAACATGCCTCCGGAAATTTCGGGACCAATCGCCCACTTGTGGGAGGTATTTCAAACATGGTGTAAGATGTTTACCTCTTCGTCACTTTATTTATTCATTATGCACTATACATGACTTCGGAATCGGAATTACATACAAAAACGTATTTATTAAAGAAGCTTCAGGCTTGGCAGTGCAGTGCATTTTTTTTTTTTTTTTTTTTTTTTTTTACATCACTAAGGACTGGCCAAGGGCACAACAAAAATGGGTAACCTCCTCCTCCTCCTCCTTCTCCTCCTCCTGTTACCCTTCTTAGTATGGTTATTTTACGGATGACGGGTTCACTCCATGTTGATACTGGTTGACTAACCTGTAAAGGGGTGATTGCCGGATGACGCCCTCTTGACGGGCTGGTAACTTGCTTCGTTGCCCAGAGGTACACGTCAAATAAAGTGGTATGTATGGGCTAAACGTAGTCGAGCGGTTCTTACGTAATTTATAAGTATTCATTAGTGCCAAAGGATTTGAGTAAGACAATATACTACAAAATATATATATTATATATATATGTACACTTGTGAAGGTTTATGCATTAATAATGTCACGCAGTTCGTTATGTAACGGCCAATGAAACTAGTTCTAATAGACAGAGCCAGAACTGTTAATGTTGTGACAAGGTACTCCACACCCCCAGGTGTGGGGTACACACAGACACCCATGAAGGTGTGCGTGAGTAGGAGCGCAAGGCTAACGCGTCTCCTCTCGTTCTCTGTGTTCTGTCTCTCTGTGTTCTGTCTGTCCCCTCTCCGGCCAGTTGCTGCATATAAGGAACGCTGCCGGAACTGGCAGGTTCCGGTGGACATGTCTCTCAGGCCTGTTGCACTCTCGTCAGCGTCATCATCCTTGGGCAGAGCGCTGAGATGACACCCACACAACTTGTGCGTGCAGTCCGGAACCAGGGCGAGGTGTCTACCTCAGGAAAAGGTGTCAGCACTCAGCATCCGCTACAAGACACTCAGACACTCGGACATCCTGTCTTAGTATAGATTAACACATAAATATATAACCAGTACGCTAATATCGCTCTCCCCTTATAACAATGCGTCCTCGCATTGTATAAAGACATGTATACCTAACTGGTGTTACATCGTTGTGTATCTATACCGATTCTCAGTGTTGCCAATCCTTACAAATACCTATACAAGGTGAGCGTTTACATGACAACATAGCACAGAAGAATGTTTAGTATAACAGGAGTAATGATATAAAGACAGTGCACTCAAGGTCATCAATAAACTGGTAAAATACTTTACAACAGAATCTAAACATGAGTTATTAGAATAAAAATGAACTCAAAGTCTGTTAGTAATGTGTTAATATCCCTGCAAATATTAAGAAGTGCGTTTGCCAAAACTCTACCGCGTAGTCACTTAATAACACGAAGTGTGGAGTGAAGATAAAACACAGCAGTGCCTTGAGAACATGACTAATCGCACTGGCAGTTATATTTATTTCATTAATTTATTATTTATATTTTAAGACCTGCTTCTTTAAACTTAAGGAGTAGATACGGCTTCTCAGCTAATAAAAATATAGAGTCCGGGTCTGTAATATAAATTTTCACGTTAAGATATGCATGTATGTTATTTCATTGCATACCAGAGAGTAATGTATTTATTTAATCATTCTCTAAGAAGTGATAAGAGCTGCCTTCAGCTAGTATAGTATTCTAAACAATAAAATGTGCATAAAGAGTGCCAATGGCAGTAATCAATCTCTTTTGACACGAGTGCCTGTAGCACTTAGCTGCTAAATTAATAGTTTTTGTGTTATAATATCCTTACATAGACAAACATATTTCCTGGTAGATAAACTTGGCGAAATAGCACTAGTGGCCTGAGGAAGAGTCTTCGGCAGGGGCAAAAAAAATACTACCTGCAACGGATGTGTTAAAATTAGACTTCGAGTTAGTAGAGGAGATTATCTGAGGTGCAGTAAGGTTATTTTATGTTACAAACGGAGGCACTCGGAGGTGATTACATTTATCCCTCAATTCAAGAGTTAATTCCTCAAACAAAAGGTTAACTTCCCTGTACTGTCATTTCCTGCTTCCTCAGAGACTAGGAGTACATCTACTATACTATACATACTAGCAAATAATTAACTCACATTCTAACTTTTGTTTAAGAGTCAATAAATTCATAAGTATAACTTTAATTAAGTTAACTATTATCTCCCATCTCCTGGCTTTTAAGGCAATTCAAGAAGGAGAATTGAATATATATATATATATATATATATATATTACATATAAGGGAAGCTTACAAATTATTAAGAATTACAAAAATTATGAAATATTAGCGGTAAGCATATTTAAAACATCTATAGAAAAATAACTAACAAATTAGTTACTTGAAATTCTTTCACATGGCTATTTAAGCAAAAACAAATGTGAAAATACATACCTCACCACTAAGTGTTATTTATGTAAACGAATGGCGTTTTTAAAGTATGTCTCTTGTAAGGTCAGCTAGATGTTGTATACTCACTA
>JACEEZ010017055.1:25000-30456 GCA_016584305.1 Chionoecetes opilio
ATAGGGTATGAAATATACTAACTACAACTACCACTACCACTACAACTAATCGATCCGGGGGACTAAAAATGAATTCGCAGGGCATCAATACCCATTTAATTTACAGTGCGCGTCAAGCCTGTTTTTAAATATAGTTATTGTGCTGGCTTCGACAACATTTGCTGGTAACTTGTTCCATCGCTCAACGACTCTCACATTGAAATACTTTTTACGGAGATCAGTGATGCAACATTGACCGTTTAGTTTTAAACCATTATTTCTTGTTGTCACTTGAGTTGAAAGCTCGAATAGGTTCTCTTGATTAATGACATCAAATCCTTTTAGGATCTTAAAGGTTTCTATCAAGTCCCCACGGATTCTACGATCCTTTAAGGAAAACATATTAAGTTTCCGCAGTCTCTCTTCATAAGATGAATTTCGCAGAGATGGAATTTGTTTGGTTGCTCTTCTTTGCACTGATTCCAATTTGGCTTGATCTTTTACGAAACAGGGCGACCAGAATTGAACAGCATATTCCAAGTGCGGCCTAACCAAGGACGTCTATAATTCTGTCATTACTTTCGGAGTTTTGTGTTCAAAGTTGCGTTTAATAAAGCCCAACATCATATTCGCCTTTTTACTGGCGGCTAGGCAATGCGGACTGGTTTTAAGATCATTACTGATGATGACACCTAAATCCTTTTCCTGCTGTACTTGAGGAAGAATTTAAAGAGGAGGAAGAGGAGGAGGGAGGAGCAGGAGGTGGGATAGAGTGCGGAGGTGAATGTAAATGATGTCGTTTAGTTTCAGCAACAGCGATTAGAGTTAAGGAAAGGCTGGTTTGGCGCCCACTTGCTTTATATGTCTTTTTTGAAGGGAGGGAGGGAGAGAAAGGACTGGAAAAGAAAGAAGGAAATTTGGGAGGAGGCGAAGGAGGAGGAGGGGGGAGAGAGATAAAGAACTGGAAGAGGAAGGAGAAAGAGGAGGAGGCGAAGGAGGAAGAGGAGGAGGCGAAGAAGGAAGAGGAAGAGTAGCATCACATCAAAGTTCACATCAAAAGGATAAAATTTAATGTAATAGTTCAGTCCCCCCGATAAAGCTCCCTGATAAGGTCCGTTTGGATGAAATTAATAAGCAAAGACTCGACGCAATGACCTTGGCCGTGCTGATAAGATAGATTCTAAGCCTGGCTGACTTAGGGTCATTCCGCGCCAGACCCAATTTACGAGACGCGGCGAAGAAAATGGGTTGGGTAGGCCGGCGAGGAGGAAGAGGAAGAGGAAGAAGAAGAAGAGATGAAAGAACGACGTGCAGATTATTATTATTATTATTTTTTTTTTTACATCACAAAGAACTGGTCAAGGGCACAACAAAAATGGGTAACACAAAGCCCGCTTAGTTGCCAGTCCCTATAAAGCAGACAGTAAGAGAATAAAATAAAAAAGAGGGGTGAGCCAATTTAATTCGATGGAAGAGGAAGAACGGATATGTGGAAGAGGAAGAAAAATAGGAGAAGAGGAAGAAAGGGAATTAGATGTGTAGATGATGGAAGAGGAATGGATAGATGGAAGAGAATATTAGGAAGTAACTAGATTGCTACAGAGAATAATTTTAGATTGGAGAGAGAGAGAGAGAGAGAGAGAGAGAGAGAGAGAGAGAGAGAGAGAGAGAGAGAGAGAGAGAGAGAGAGAGAGAGAGGGAGAGAGAGAATAAAGGAAGGAGAGAATTGACGGAAGGGAAGAAGGAGAAGCGGAGGGTAAAGCCCCTTTCACACATTCTAGAGTAGAAAGCCGAGTAGCGCCGAATCCCAAATCGGCGTCTACTCGTGAAGAAAAGGCGACAGTGACACCCGACACTGTTTTATCGGTCATTTCTCGTGTACCCAATCACGAATTAGTACGCGTTGGTACGACTTTGCTAAGAGGTTGTACGCATAGTTACCAGTGTCGCTAAAAGTTGCTATGAGTCGCTTACGAGTTGCTACGACATTGCAAGAGTTTGCTACGAGTTGTACGACCCGGTGGCTTGACCTGACTGATCTGGGAGGGAAATCTTTATCTCGTGTGAGATACAGGGTCATCTGCACCTCACCCCGGCAGGCGGGTACGTCACAACCCCCGGCTAACACCCGGTACCCATTCACTACTGGGTGGACAGGGGCTCGGGTGTTTTTAAGGAAACGCCTATGTTTCACCGCTCCGCCCGTGGATCGAACTCGGGACTTAGCGGTTGTGAACCGAACGTGCTAACCACTACACTACGGAGCACCCGTCACTATAAAAAAAAATACGAATGAGTCACTACGTCACTACTTGAGTCACTACGAATAGGCAATTGAGTCGCTACGATAAATGACGAGTCGCTACGAGTTGATACTAGTAGTTACGACCAGGCTACGCATCCGCTACGATTCCGCTACGCATCCAAAAGTCGTGACGTTGCGCGGCCAGATTTTGAACATGTCCAAAATTTCCAGCCCCTCGCTAGCATACCCATGACACCTCGCGACCCTGCCACGACTTTCACTACTTGATACGACTTGATGGCGACTATCCACGAGTACCTACGAGTGCGCCCACGTGTTTTCGCGAGTACCGAGTCGCCATAATTCGACGCGCTACTCTAGAATGTGTGAAAGGGGCTTAAGAGAGACAGCTGACGTGGATTGAAGGAGAGAATGAAACAGAGAAGTGGAGGAGAGGATAGATTTAAGGGAGAAGTGGAAGGAGAAGGAGAGAACGAAGGGAGAAGTAAAGGAAAAGAGGCAATGAAACAAGACAGAAGTGAATGGAAGAAAAAAAAAAAAGAGAAATGAAGAAAAATCTAGAGATGAGAGATGGAGTGAAGGCAGGAGTGAAGGGAAGAAAAGTTGATGGAAAGAATGGAGGGATGAGAGATGGAGGAAAGGAGGAAGGGGGGAGAGAGGTGGAGGGAAGGAGGAAGGGAGGAGAGAGGTAGAGGAAAGGATGAAGGGAGGAGAGAGGTGGAGGAAAGTAGGAATGGAGGAGAGGTGATGGAAGAGGGGAAGAGGTGGAGGGGTCAACAGTCTCACATGTTAGCTCAAATTTCACGTTGCCTTATAATGTTCACTTTAAATGCAAACCTCGGGACCAATAATATCTCTCTCTCTCTCTCTCCTCTCTCTCTCTCTCTCTCTCTCTCTCTCTCTCTCTCTCTCTCTCTCTCTCTCTCTCTCTCTCTCTCTCTCTCTCTCTCTCTCTCTCTCTCTCTCTCTCTCTCTCTCTCTCTCTCTCTCTCTCTGTGTGTGTGTGTGTGTGTGTGTGTGTGTGTGAACGACGTGTACATAAGAGACAAACATACGAACGACCATGAATTAAATCAGAGAATATATCGACAAACAAACACATAAATTATCTAATAAACCGACGCAACATGACCATAAACTAATATCACAACAGCCATGACACACACACACACACACACACACACATACACACACACACACACACACACATACACACATACACACACACACACACACACACACACACACACACACACACACACGCTACCCGGGCGGAGCGAAGAGAGACGGGCGTTCTTCTTAAAGTAATCGTCCAGACCCAATTTTTCTTTGCATAATTATGTTGAATGTTCATTCAAAATACCTAATCCACAAAAAATTATTCATTTCCACGCCTTATTTCCCTAAAATCATGACTTTTGTAAAAAGCACGGGAAAAACAACAGCTCCATTCCAGCCGTGGCGGGAAACTTGCTGGTGACGTCACGACAGGAAGCCTCCCAGCCTGATGCTAATACAAATACACGTAAACTCAGAAATAAATATGTACATGAAGAATTTTGGGTGTTTCTGATTTTTTTTTTGCGATATGGCATATACTTGCATCCTTTATGGGTGCAGCAAGAAAGCTGTGCCTTTCCAGAGAGCTTAGCACCCATTTCTGACCTATACGGCAACGATATATGTGTGCAGACGTGTGGAGGGCCGGGCGAGAGGTGCTCAGCCAGACAATCTGCTTCACATCGCCCGCCTCTCCCCGGCGCTACACACGTTTGCACACATATATCGTGGGCGTATAGGTCGGAAATGGGTGCTAAGTTCTCTGGAAAGGCACAGCTTCCTTTCTGCACCCATAAAGGATGCAAGTATATGCCATATCGCAAAACAATATATCAGAAACACCCACAATTCTTCAAGTACTATATTTCTTTGCTGAATTTACGTGTATTTGTATTAGCATCGGGATGGGAGGCTTCCTGCCGTGACGTCACCGATCCGTGGTCCGTCGTCTGCTGGTCGTCAGTTGTGTTTTGAGGGCTCGGAGAATTTACAGATTTTGAATGCGGATGCATTTAAAATGCATTTAAAAGGTGTGTAGGTTTCCACCAACACGAAGTACTAAAGATGAATGATAGAAAGAAAAAAAAATATGTTGATATGGAGACGGGGTCATACGAGTGTAGCTAAGGCCCTGTAAAATACAACTAGATGAATACACAAGACCAAATGAGGACGTGTAACAACATAAAGAGGAGGAAGAAAAGGAGAAGGAAGAGAGAGGAAGCAGGAAAAGAAAGCAACAAAATAGAAGACGAAATAGGACAAGAGCGTAAAATAAGATAAAGAGGAGGAGGAGGTGGAGGAGGAGGAGGAGGAGGAGGAGGAGGAGGAGGAGGAAGAGGAGGAGGAGGAGGAGGATTTTACATAGGATTACATAGGAATAACAGACACCAGGAGACCTATTGGTCCATAACGAGGGTATCTGCTGAACTATATACTACTAACTATCAACTACTTGTAAGAAAACAGCTGGAAAATGATACCATGTCCCTAAAGAGGATAGGAACATGGAAGTTTCATAGCGCAGAATGATAGGATATGAAAAATACTAACTACAACTACCACTACCACTACAACTAATCGATACGGGGGCCTAGATACGAATTCGCACTATCAATACCCATTTACTTTACAGTGCGCGTCAAGTTTGTTTTTTAATGTAGTTATTGTGCTGGCTCCGACAACATTTGCTGGTAACTTGTTCCATCGATCAACGACTCTAACATTGAAATAATTTTTACGGAGATCGGTGATGCAACGTTGACCGTTTAGTTTTAAACCATTATTTCTTGTTGTCACTTGAGTTGAAAGCTCGAATGGGTTCTCTTGATTAATGACATTAAAACCTTTTAGGATCTTAAAGGTTTCTATCAAGTCCCAACGGATTCTACGATCCTTTAAGGAAAACATATTAAGTTTCCGCAGTCTCTCTTCATAAGATGAATCTCGCAGAGGTGGAATTTGTTTGGTTTCTTTCTTTGCACTGATTCCAATTGCTGATCTTTTACGAAACAGGCGACCAGAATTGAAAGGCATATTCCAAGTGCGGCCTAACCAGGACGTGCATAATTGTGTCATATTACGGAGTTTATTCAAAGTAGTTTAATAAAGCCCACATCATATTTGCCTTTTTTCGGAGCTAGGGAAAGCG
>JACEEZ010017056.1:0-31066 GCA_016584305.1 Chionoecetes opilio
CCTACTATACTTCGAGGTGAAAATCCTCCCCCTTTATCTTTTTGCTTACTGGAACTGTAACCTATACAGGAAACATAGCATCATTTAAGCATGAGACTAAGATAGAATGGAATGCCGAAAAATACTAAGCATCTTAAATAGCAGTTTATTTTTATAGAACCTTATATAAAGCAACGGATTTTTAAACAACGGTAAATAGATGGATTTTTGCCTCTTAAAAAATATATTATAAGCAACGGTACTTTATATATAAGCAGGGTACTTTAATATAAGAACGGTACTTATATATAAGCAACGGTACTTATATATAAGCAACGGTACTTTATATATAAGCAACGGTACTTTATATATAAGCATGGTACTTTATATATAAGCAACGGTACTTATATATAAGCAACGGTACTTTATATATAAGCAACGGTACTTTATATATAAGCAGGTACTTTATATATAAGCAACGGTACTTATATATAAGCAACGGTACTTTATATAAAGCAACGGTACTTATATATAAGCAACGGTACTTTATATATAAGCAACGGTACTTTATATATAAGCAACGGTACTTATATATAAGCAACGGTACTTTATATATAAGCAACGGTACTTTATATATAAGCAACGGTACTTTATATAAAGCAACGGTACTTTATATATAAGCAACGGTACTTATATAAAGCAAGGTACTTTATATATAAGCAACGGTACTTTATATATAAGCAACGGTACTTTATATAAGCACGTATTATATATAAGCAACGGTACTTTATATATAAGCAACGGTACTTTATATATAAGCAACGGTACTTTATATATAAGCAACGGTACTTTATATATAAGCAACGGTACTTTATATATAAGCAACGGTACTTTATATATAAGCAACGGTACTTTATATATAAGCAACGGTACTTTATATATAAGCAACGGTACTTTATATATAAGCAACGGTACTTTATATATAAGCAACGGTACTTTATATATAAGCAACGGTACTTTATATATAAGCAACGGTACTTTATATATAAGCAACGGTACTTTATATATAAGCAACGGTACTGTATATATAAGCAACGGTACTTTAATAATAAGCAACGGTACTTTATATATAAGCAGTGGTACTTTATATATAAGCAACGGTACTTTATATATAAGCAACGGTACTTTATATATAAGCAACGGTACTTTATATATAAGCAGTGGTACTTTATATATAAGCAGTGGTACTTTATATATAAGCAACGGTACTTTATATATAAGCAACGGTACTTTATATATAAGCAGTGGTACTTTATATATAAGCAACGGTACTTTATATATAAGCAACGGTACTTTATATATAAGCAGTGGTACTTTATATATAAGCAACGGTACTTTATATATAAGCAACGGTACTTTATATATAAGCAGTGGTACTTTATATATAAGCAGTGGTACTTTATATATAAGCAACGGTACTTTATATATAAGCAACGGTACTTTATATATAAGCAACGGTACTTATATTTTAAGCAGGGTTTACTTATATAAAAAGCAGTGTACTTTATTATATAAGCAACGGTACTTTATATATAAGCAACGGTACTTTATATATAAGCAGTGGCTTTATATATAAGCAACGGTACTTTATATATAAGCAACGGTACTTTATATATAAGCAACGGTACTTTATATATAAGCAACGGTACTTTATATATAAGCAGTGGTACTTTATATATAAGCAACGGTACTTTATATATAAGCAACGGTACTTTATATATAAGCAACGGTACTTTATATATAAGCAGTGGTACTTTATATATAAGCAACGGTACTTTATATATAAGCAACGGTACTTTATATATAAGCAACGGTACTTTATATATAAGCAACGGTACTTTATATATAAGCAACGGTACTTTATATATAAGCAACGGTACTTTATATATAAGCAGCGGTACTTTATATATAAGCAACGGTACTTTATATATAAGCAACGGTACTTTATATATAAGCAACGGTACTTTATATATAAGCAACGGTACTTTATATATAAGCAACGGTACTTTATATATAAGCAACGATACGTAACTTAATAGAGTAATGCAACTGGACAGGTATTCAAAACGTAGTACTGAATACACGTGTGCCTTTCCCACCCTCAGAGCACTAAATACACCTGTAAACACTTAACAAGTACACACAGTAAACCAGCGAGTGTACTTCTAAATACTCTTGATGTTTACTAAAGCATATTTTAAAACGCGGGAGAGAGAACCAATATTCTAAAAGTGTTGAATTTAAAGTAACGTAATACTTCTACTCATTAAATACAGGGTTAAAAATGTATTAATAAACTACGTACGGTTATACCCATGGTTATAACCCCTTCACGCCCAGATCTTTCCTTTGCTATATAAAATCCTGTTGTTAGCCATAAAATTACGTAAAGTAACTGAATATACCAAATAGTTTGTGGACAAGGATACTAAACAGGTCATATACATAAAAACATTGCTTATATTAATTAAAAATCATCTAATGGTGGTCAAATTACAATTAAAATTACGTTCTGGGTCTCAAGGGGTTAAATACAGCGGTGAAATAGTATGCGTATGGTTATAACGCAGGTAATATTGGTAGTAGGAATGGAGGTGATATGATAGATTGTGGAAATAGGAATATATACGCTAACACGTTTGCCTATTATATGTTTTTTTTTTTTACTATTGATGGTAAGTCGACGTAAGAACCCCTTTGCCTGTTGTCTTTTTATATATTTTTTATTGTTTATTTTTATTATAGATGGTAAGATGAAGTAGGAACCCCTTTGCCTCTCCGTCATGGATACAGACCCCGCTACATGGATACAGACCCCGCTACATGGATACAGACCCCGCTACATGGATACAGACCCCGTTATGCATACAGACCCCGCTACATGAATACAGACCCCGCTACATGGATACAGACCCCGCTACATGGATACAGACCCCGCTACATGGATACAGACCCCGCTACATGGATACAGACCCGCTACATGGATACAGACCCCGTTACATGGATACAGACCCCGCTACATGGTCAGACCGTACAGATACAGACCCGCTACATGGATACAGACCCCGCTACATGGATACAGACCCCGCTAATGGATACAGACCCCGCTACATGGATACAGACCCCGCTACATGGATACAGACCCCGTACATGGATACAGACCCCGTACATGGATACAGACCCCGCTACATGGATACAGACCCCGTCATGGATAAGGCCGCTACATGGATACAGACCCGCTACATGGATACAGACCCCGTACATGGATACAGACCCCGCTACATGGATACAGACCCCGCTACATGGATACAGACCCCGCTACATGGATACAGACCCCGCTACATGGATACAGACCCCGCTACATGGATACAGGCCCCGCTACATGGATACAGACCCCGCTACATGGATACAGACCCCGCTACATGGATACAGACCCCGTCATGGATACAGGCCCCGCTACATGGATACAGACCCCGCTACATGGATACAGACCCCGCTACATGGATACAGACCCCGCTACATGGATACAGACCCCGCTACATGGATACAGACCCCGCTACATGGATACAGACCCCGTTATGGATACAGACCCCGCTACATGGATACAGATCCCTTGGATACAGACCCGTTATGGATACAGACCCCGCTACATGGATACAGACCCCGTTACATGGATACAGACCCCGTTATGTATACAGACCCCGCTACATGGATACAGACCCCGCTACATGGATACAGACCCCGTTATGGATACAGACCCCGCTACATGGATACAGACCCCGTCATGGATACAGACCCGTACATGGATACAGACCCCGCTACATGGATACAGACCCCGTACATGGATACAGACCCCGTACATGGATACAGACCCCGCTACATGGATACAGACCCCGTACATGGATACAGACCCGTATGGATACAGACCCCGCTACATGGATACAGACCCGTTACATGGATACAGACCCCGCTACATGGATACAGACCCCGCTACATGGATACAGACCCCGTTTCATGGATACAGACCCCGCTACATGGATACAGACCCCGTACATGGATACAGACCCCGTATGGATACAGACCCCGCTACATGGATACAGACCCCGTTATGGATACAGACCCCGCTACATGGATACAGACCCCGTATGGATACAGACCCCGTACATGGATACAGACCCGCTACATGGATACAGACCCCGTTAAAGGATACAGACCCGCTACATGGATACAGACCCCGCTACATGGATACAGACCCGTTACATGGATACAGACCCCGCTACATGGATACAGACCCCGTTTCATGGATACAGACCCCGTTACATGGATACAGACCCCGCTACATGGATACAGACCCCGCTACATGGATACAGACCCCGTTATGGATACAGACCCCGCTACATGGATACAGACCCCGTTATGGATACAGACCCCGCTACATGGATACAGACCCCGCTACATGGATACAGACCCCGTTATGGATACAGACCCCGTCATGGATACAGACCCCGCTACATGGATACAGACCCCGCTACATGGATACAGACCCCGTACATGGAACAGACCCGTTACATGGATACAGACCCGCTACATGGATACAGACCCCGTTATGGATACAGACCCGTTATGGATACAGACCACGCTTACATGGATACAGACCCGCTACATGGATACAGACCCCGTTACAGGACTAAGACCCGCTACATGGATACAGACCCGTCTATGGATTTCAGACCCGCTACATGGATACAGACCAGCTACATGATACAGACCCCGTTATGGATACAGACCCCGCTACATGGGTACGGACCCCGCTACATGGATACAGACCCCGTTTGGATTTCAACCCGTCACAGGATACAGACCCGCGTACATGGATACAGACCCCGCTACATGGATACAGACCGTTTGGGATACAGACCCCGTTATGGATAACAGACCCCGTACATGGTACAGACCCGCTACATGGAAAAGACCCCAATGGATACAGACCCGTACATGGATACAGACACCGCTACATGGATACAGACCCCGCTACATGGATACAGACCCCGCTACATGGATACAGACCCCGCTACATGAATACAGACCCCGTTATGCATAGCTCTTATCTAGGCATTTGCAGCTTATCAAGGCTTATCACTGCTCTAAGCCCGGCACCTAAGCCCCGCCTAATGGCCCACACAGCAGGTCTTGTTAAGCCACCTACACATGCCTCACTTAAGCCCCTAACTACACTAAAGCCGCCATGATACTGGACGCCAATTCCTGCCTAGTATTCACTCAAGGGTCTCGAACGCGGGTCCATGTTAGCCAAGGTGACATTTTGATCATGGGGCCAATTTGCAACTATTTATCAACTCAACAATTTAACCCCTTCACGCCCAGATCTGTCCTTTGCTATAAACAATCGTCTGTTGTCAGCCATGAAATTACAAAAAGTAACTGAATAAACGAAATTAGCTAGTGGACAAGGATACTAAACAGGTCATATCTATAAAAACAGGTCTTATATTCATTAAAAATAATCTAATGGTAGTCAAATTACAATGAAAATTACGTTATTGGCCTCAAGGAGTTAATACCTTTAAATATTTATCTTCTGTTACTATATAGAGACTCGAATGTTTATCTTCATTGACTATATAAGGTTAAGTTAATTGAAACCTATCACTCTTAGTCTAATTAATTCAACCACGTGGGCTTCGAGCGTGGGTAGACTAACGAGATGATCGACACTCAATCCACCTTGCCAGTCTTGATTTCACCTGGTTTGCAATGCTAATTAGGACACAAACTGGTGATTAGAAGTACTCTTGGTGCCTCACACGTCAAGATTGCCAACCTAATCACTCTATCTTATCTTTTGACTTAGTTTCTTATTCTTCACATATATAAATGTTGTTATTTTCTTATTTTTCTACCTGTCAAGATACTCCCCTCCCCTCTCCACACCCACTACCTCCCCCCTCCACACCCACTACCTCCCCCCCTCCACACCCACTACCTCCCCCCTCACACCCACCCCTAACTACCTCCCCCCTCCACACCCACTACCTCCCCCCCTCCACACCCACTACCTCCCCCCCTCACACCCACTACCTCCCCCCTCCACACCCACTACCTCCCCCCTCCACACCCACTACCTCCCCCCTCCACACCCACTACCTCCCCTCCACACCCACTACCCCCCTCCACACCCACTACCTCCCCCCTCCACACCCACTACCCTCCCCCCTCCACACCCACTACCTCCCACCCCCACTACCTCCCCCCTCCACACCCACTACCTCCCCCCTCCACACCCACTACCTCCCCCTCCACACCCACTACCTTCCCCCCCTCCACACCCACTACCTCCCCCCCTCCACACCACTACCTCCCCTCCCTCCACACCCACTACCTCCCCCCTCCACACCTACTACCTCCCCCCTCCACACCCACTACCTCCCCCTCCACCCCACTACTCCCCCTCCACACCCACTACCTCCCCCATTCGTCATCCCGAAACCATGACACGAACCATTGAATCATTGGTACGAAACCACTATTTAAACCACTGATACGTGAGTCCACCTATCCGTGACCACCTATCCATGACCACCTATCCGTGACCACCTATCCGTGACCACCTATCCGTGACCACCTATCCGTGACCACCTATCCATGACCACCTATCCGTGACCACCTATCCATGACCACCTATCCGTGACCACCTATCCGTGACCACCTATCCGTGACCACCTATCCATGACCACCTATCCGTGACCACCTATCCGTGACCACCTATCCGTGACCACCTATCCGTGACCACCTATCCGTGACCACCTATCCATGACCACCTATCCGTGACCACCTATCCATGACCACCTATCCATGACCACCTATCCGTGACCACCTATCCGTGACCACCTATCCGTGACCACCTATCCGTGACCACCTATCCGGACCACCTATCCATGACCACCTCCATGACGACCTATCCGTGACACTATCCATGACCACCTATCCGTGACCACCTATCCATGACCACCTATCCATGACCACCTATCCATGACCACCTATCCATGACCACCTATCCGTGACCACCTATCCGTGACCACCTATCCATGACCACCTATCCGTGACCACCTATCCATGACCACCTATCCATGACCACCTATCCGTGAGTGAGCTCGTTAGAGGACTATTACAGGGCAGTTACACAGTTTAAGGAAAATGTTGGGGCGTAACACCCTCCCCCTTAAAAAACCAAGTAAGCAAAGCAAGTAAGTAAAGTAAGTAAGTAAAAGTAAACTAATACTAAAACTAAACTAAAAGTAACTAAGTGAAACAAACTTTTCGACCCCGACAAGTACATAAATATCGCATCAACCAATCACAGCTCACCTCCGTCTCCTACCAGCCAATCACAGCGCGCCACAAATTGTAATCGGTTGTGATTGGCCAATGAGGAGCAAGGATTTATTTCTCAACTCAAGCACACACACACACACACACACGCACACACACACACACACACACACGCGCGCGGAGTAAATGTCTTTTTAAGGAATGTTTTGGAAAGGAGGGAAGGAAAGAAAGATGAATGGAGAAGGGAGGAAGAAAGATGGAAGGAGAAAAAGAAAGAAAGAGAGAGAAAGAAAGAGGGAACAGGGGGAAGGAAAGGAAGATGTGAAGAATAATGGGAAAGAAAGAAGGGAAGAGGAAGGAGAGAGGAAGGAACTACTAAAGAAAGAAGGAATGAAGAGAAAGGTGTGAAGGAAAAGAAGGAAGGGGAGAAGAAGGAAGGGGAAAGAGCAAAGGAGGAAAGATATAACGAACACACACACACACACACACACACACACACACACACACACACACACACACACAATTTTTTTTATATATAGTAATAAAATAAAATAAAATAAATAAATAAATATAAATAAAATATAGAACAAGTAAAAGAAAATATAGTAATAACATCAAAAAAACGTAACACAAAAACGTTCATAAGACGCATTGACGTCCATTGTTAGGCCTAAAAAATAATTAAAAAGGCCACTTAAGGCTTTTTTTCTCCTTTTTCATTGTCTTTATTTTCTTTTATGCTGCTTAATTTTCTGTATCTTTTCATATATTTTCGTGACTTATCGTTTTTTTTCGAGCTCTTAGCACATCGATCGTTCATTTGGGTCAAGGCCTGAAAGAAAGAAAGAGAGAGAGAGAGAGAGAGAGAGAGAGAGAGAGAGAGAGAGAGAGAGAGAGAGAGAGAGAGAGAGAGAGAGAGAGAGGAGAGAGAGAGATAGTAATATAAAGTGACAGTTGAATGTAGACACCCAGGAGACGAGGACAGACATACTGACGTACATGACGCAAACACACACACACACACACACACACACACACACACACACACACACACACACACACACACACACACACACAGATTACGCTGAAGGAGGCTGAATATACTGCTCATCCGCGAAGATAATGCTAGTTATTGTAGTTGATGAAAGAAGAGGAAGAGGAGGAGGAGGAGGAGGAGGAGGAGGAGGAGGAGGAGGAGGAGGAGGAGGAGGAGGAGGAGGAGGAGGAGGAGGAGGAGGAAGAGGACGAGGAGGACAAAGGAAGAACTAACAGCAAATCAAAGGACAAACCTTGGAACATGAAAAAATTGCACAGAAATTTTAAATGGGAATGAGTAAAAAAAATTATAAAGCTATCACTACCGATACTTTTACCTAGGCCTGACAATCAGCAACCCCCCCCCTCTAAAAGAATAAAAATATTATTGTTGATACATTTAGAGTAAAATACGATAACGGGTAATTTGACAGCTTAGATTAGAGTGAACGTACTTATCAAATCTATGCTCAAAAATTGTAGTAGTAGTAGGAGGAAGAGAAGAAGATGTGCAGAATAAAACAGAAGAAAGGAGAGACTAGGGAAGGAAAGCAGTAGTAATAAGTGGAGGAAGGAGAATATAAGTAAACAGATGTGGAAGGGATAGAGAGCTTATATGAAGAAAGAAGGGAAGAGGGAAGGAAAGCAGTAGTAATAAGTGATGGAAGAGTATATAGGCAAACAGATTTGGAAGAGGGAGAGGAGAGGAAAAGTGGGAGGGAGAGGGAATGGAAGCAGTAGTAACTAGGGGGGGCACTCAGTAGAGCGCATACCTCCGCCCGAATATTTCATCAATTGGTTGCCATGGCAACAGTTGTGATTCGATTTCATAAAAAAAAAAGTAAAAAAAAAAGTTTAAAAAAAAGTAAAAACAAAAAGTAAAAGCAAAAGTAAAAAAAAAAAGTTTAAAAAAAGTAAAAAAAAAAAAAAAAAAAAAAAAAAAATATATATATATATATATATATATATATATATATATATATATATATATATATATATATATATATATATATATATATATATAATATTATATATATATATAAAATATTATATATATATATATATATATATATGCACTTAGTGTGAGCGCATACCTCCGGCCGAGGAGGTATGCGTTCATTGGTTGCCATGGCAACAGTTGTCAATAGATTTCATCCAAAATTAAATCAGTTCTTCCTTATACCAAATAGACTCGGTATACCAAGTTTGGTCCAAATCTATTCGTAACTTTTCGAGAAATCCTGTACACAAACAAACAAACAAACAAACAAACAAACAAACAAACAAACAAACAAACAAACAAACAAACAAACAGACAGACAGACAGATCGGGGTGAAAACATAACCCCTCCAACTTGGTTGGCGGAGGTAATAAGTAATGATAGAGTACAATATATAAGTGAAAAGATGTGGAAGAAATAGAGAGCTTATGTAGGTAACAGTGGGAGGTGGAGGGAATGAATGGAAGATGGACTGCAGATGCTCAATAGACAAGCTTCCACTTCTATGATTGCAAATGATGATGATGATGGGAGGGGCGATTGTAAAGGTTTGTATTTGTGTGTGTGTGTGTGTGTGTGTGTGTGTGAGAGAGAGAGAGAGAGAGAGAGAGGAGAGAGAGAGAGGAGAGAGAGAGAGAGAGAGAGAGAGAGAGGAGAGAGAGGAGAGGAGAGAGAGAGAAGAGAGAGAGAGAGAGAGAGAGAGAGAGAGAGAGAGAGAGAGAGAGGAGAGAGAGGAGAGAGAGAGAGAGAGAGAGAGAGAGGGGGGGGGGGAGCGATGCATTGAGAGCCAGGCTATTGAAAGAGAGAAAAAGCCTGGATGAGTAAGAGGAAATCTGTGGGTATGTTTAGAGAGTGTGTGTGTGCGTGCGTGTGCGTGTGCGTGTGGCGTGTGTGTGTGTGTGTGTGTGTGTGTGTGTTTAGCTTAGCGTTCGCAGACCAGGTATTATGATATTTAGAGTGTTTGGGCCGCCACACTAGGCGAGGCTTAGTGCTGGAGTCCCCGCCGCCGCCACATTGCACGGCCAGAATATTACTGTGTGTATATTTTATTGCTGATATAACTCCTACTGCTACTGCTGGTGTTGTTATTGTTAGTATTACTCTTGATAACTTAATACTATTACTGTTCTCATTACTGCTGTTACTACTATTTTACTATTACTTGATACTATTTTTGTACTATAGATACTACTAGATTAGTAATCTATTAGTATACTAGACTAGTATCTAGTAATCTACTAGATACTACTAGTAGATTACTAGATACTAGTTTTGTGTGTGTAAACTTATATAATTACTTTTTCGCCTTAGTTCCTAAATGATCTCTCACCCAGCAACACTTACCCATCAAAAGTTATTGTCAATGGATGGATCTACAATTTTTTCCCCGCCATTTCCAATTATCTAACGAAAAAATAATTTTCGGATTTCTGGCTGATGAAAATATTCCAAAATTGACGACGATCAAGGTTTTTGATATTTTGCCGCAAAACTACGAGTCGTAGAAGAAAACTTATCGAAGTAACAAAGGTTCATCTTGAGGTGTTCTACATGATGCATTAATCGGTTGTTTAAAACACCTCATGGGTGTCGGGAAAATTGATATTTTGTATAAATGTACGCATATGCTATTTTCTCGGTTATTTACCAATCAATATTTGTTTGCTTTACGCCAAATGATAGCCCTTCATCTACTTCATATTTTCTCGTCTATACCTCTTGCACCTATCTGCCTTAGGATTTTAGTTATTGAAAAAAAAGTTATTTAAAAAAAATCAAGGCATTGATTTTTGAAGCATGGCCCTTGGAAAATTTGCAATATTTTTTGAAAAATAGATTTGCTTGAAAATTTGTTCCTAGCAGTTTTCGGGCATGCTGAGCACGAATCTGGAGTCAATTTTCAGTTACAATGATTAAAAGTCCCTATTTCAGCCAATTCACTAATATCTGTCTTTACCATCATGAAGCAATGATAATGATGATGATAATGAGGCGCGTGTTTGTATATTTGTTCACACTACAAGTCAGCTGTGATTGCCTTCACTATAATTCTTGACTTGACTATAATTCTTGCCTTCACTATAATTCTTGACTTGACTATAATTCTTGCCTTCACTATAATTCTTGACTTGACTATAATTCTTGCCTTCACTATAATTCTTGACTTGACTATAATTCTTGCCTTCACTATAATTCTTGACTTGACTATAATTCTTGCCTTCACTATAATTCTTGACTTGACTATAATTCTTGCCTTGACTTGACTATAATTCTTGCCTTGACTATAATTCTTGCCTTGACTATAATTCTTGACTTGACTATAATTCTTGACTTCACTATAATTCTTGCCTTGACTATAATTCTTGCCTTGACTATAATTCTTGCCTTCACTATAATTCTTGACTTGACTATAATTCTTGCCTTGACTTGACTATAATTCTTGCCTTGACTATAATTCTTGCCTTGACTATAATTCTTGACTTGACTATAATTCTTGACTTCACTATAATTCTTGCTTGACTATAATTCTTGCCTGACTATAATTCTTGCTGACTATAATTCTTGCCTGACTATAATTCTGTGACTTGACTATAATTCTTGACTTGACTATAATTCTTGACTTGACTATAATTCTTGACTTGACTATAATTCTTGACTTCACTATAATTCTTGCCTTGACTATAATTCTTGCCTTGACTATAATTCTTGACTTCACTATAATTCTTGCCTTGACTATAATTCTTGACTTGACTATAATTCTTGCCTTGACTATAATTCTTGCCTTGACTATAATTCTTGACTTTACTAAATTCTTGCCTTGACTATAATTCTTGACTTGACTATAATCTTGACTTCCTATAATTCTTGACTTGACTATAATTCTTGACTTGACTATAATTCTTGACTTGACTATAATTCTTGACTGACTATAATTCTGACCTTGACTATAATTCTTGACTTGACTATAATTCTTGACTTGACTATAATTCTTGCCTTGACTATAATTCTTGCCTTGACTATAATTCTTGCCTTGACTATAATTCTTGCCTTGACTATAATTCTTGACTTGACTATAATTCTTGACTTGACTATAATTCTTGCCTTGACTATAATTCTTGACTTGACTATAATTCTTGACTTGACTATAATTCTTGCCTTGACTATAATTCTTGACTTGACTATAATTCTTGACTTGACCTATAATTTGACTGACTATAATTCTTGCCTTGACTATAATTCTTGCCTTGACTATAATTCTTGACTTGACTATAATTCTTGACTTGACTATAATTCTTGACTTCACTATAATTCTTGCTTGACTATAATTCTTGCCTTGACTTAAATTCTTGACTTGACTATAATTCTTGACTTGACTATAATTCTTGACTTGACTATAATTCTTGACTTGACTATAATTCTTGCCTTGACTATAATTCTTGACTTGACTATAATTCTTGCCTTGACTATAATTCTTGCCTTGACTATAATTCTTGACTTGACTATAATTCTTGACTTGACTATAATTCTTGACTTCACTATAATTCTTGCCTTGACTATAATTCTTGCCTTGACTATAATTCTTGACTTGACTATAATTCTTGACTTGACTATAATTCTTGACTTGACTATAATTCTTGACTTGACTATAATTCTTGCCTTGACTATAATTCTTGACTTGACTATAATTCTTGCCTTGACTATAATTCTTGCCTTGACTATAATTCTTGCCTTGACTATAATTCTTGCCTTGACTATAATTCTTGACTTGACTATAATTCTTGACTTGACTATAATTCTTGCCTTGACTATAATTCTTGCTTGACTATAATTCTTGCCTTGACTATAATTCTTGCCTGACTATAATTCTTGCTTGACTATAATTCTTGACTTGACTATAATTCTGACTTGACTATAATTTTGACTTGACTAATAATTCTTGCCTTGACTATAATTCTTGCCTTGACTATAATTCTTGCCTTGACTATAATTCTTGCCTTGACTATAATTCTTGACTTGACTATAATTCTTGACTTGACTATAATTCTTGACTTGACTATAATTCTTGCCTTGACTATAATTCTTGCCTTGACTATAATTCTTGCCTTGACTATAATTCTTGCCTTGACTATAATTCTTGACTTGACTATAATTCTTGACTTGACTATAATTCTTGACTTGACTATAATTCTTGACTTGACTATAATTCTTGACTTGACTATAATTCTTGACTTGACTATAATTCTTGACTTGACTATAATTCTTGACTTGACTATAATTCTTGACTTGACTATAATTCTTGACTTGACTATAATTCTTGACTTGACTATAATTCTTGACTTGACTATAATTCTTGACTTGACTATAATTCTTGACTTGACTATAATTCTTGACTTGACTATAATTCTTGACTTGACTATAATTCTTGACTTGACTATAATTCTTGACTTGACTATAATTCTTGACTTGACTATAATTCTTGACTTGACTATAATTCTTGACTTGACTATAATTCTTGACTTGACTATAATTCTTGACTTGACTATAATTCTTGACTTGACTATAATTCTTGACTTGATTATAATTCTTGACTTGATTATAATTCTTGACTTGATTATAATTCTTGACTTGATTATAATTCTTGACTTGACTATAATTCTTGACTTGACTATAATTCTTGACTTGACTATAATTCTTGACTTGACTATAATTCTGACTTGACTATAATTCTTGACTTGACTATAATTCTTGACTTGACTATAATTCTTGATTTACTTAATTCTGACTTGACTATAATTCTTGACTTGACTATAATTCTTGACTTGACTATAATTCTTGACTTGACTATAATTCTTGACTTGACTATAATTCTTGACTTGACTATAATTCTTGACTTGACTATAATTCTTGACTTGACTCTATAATTCTTGACTTGACTATAATTCTTGACTTGACTCTATAATTCTTGACTTGACTATAATTCTTGACTTGACTATAATTCTTGACTTGATTGCTCACCTGTACTCACCTTTGATCTCTGCGTTGATGAGGTGGACGTGGTACAATTATTACCTACAATTACAGGAACGTTTCTGATGTATTAATACGCATTAATAGGTAATACGTATACTGTGTTGATGAGGTGGTACAATTAGGCTACATATAATTACAGGAACGTTTCTGATGCTAAGTTCTGTTTCAAAATTACAAAAACAGTTTGATGGTGACTTGACAACATTCCATTCCTCATAAGCTCAGGAATTCCCATTATTTACTATTAAAATATTTCCTCTTAAGTTCAGGAATCGTACTACTGACCATCAAAATCCTACTTCACAAGCTCAAAAACCACCTAACTGATATATTAATGCGTATTGATACCTAATGCGTCCACAGTATTTCAATATTTGCAGCGACATCATTACTGAACATTAAAATCCTTCCTCATAGCTACAAATACGACCAACCATTAAAATCCTTCCTCATAGCTACAAATACGACCAACCATTAAAATATTTCCTCATAAGCTCAGGAATCCTACTGCTCACCAATAAAATCCTTCCTCAAACTCAAATACTCCACCTACCCATTAAAACCTTTCCTCACAAGCTCAAAAATCCCTAACCATTAATATCCTTCCTCATAAGCTCAGGAATCCCCACTATTTACCATTAAAATCCTTCCTCTTAACTTCAGAAATCGTACTACTGACCATCAAAATCCTACTTCGCAAGCTCAAAAACCACTTCACCATTAAAATCCTTCCTTACAAGCTCCAAAAAAACTCCTAACCATTAAAATCCTTCTTCATAAGTTCAGGAATCCGCACTATTTACCATTAAAATCCTTCCTCACCGCTACCTATACCCCCCAACCATTGAAATCCTTCCTTATAGCTACAAATAACCCGATAACCATTGAAATCGTTCCTCACAAACTCTATATAAGTCAACATGTTTATTGTATGTAAACAGTCTGGATTGGTGATATCTGAACACTGCAGATTTTTCTCCGCGCTAAACTCGAGAGGCCTTGTGAATGTCCTCTACTTGAGCCTCCCATCGCTTGACACACTACCCGTCTGCCTGGCGGGTGAGTGGCTGAGTGGCTGAGTGGGTGAGTGAGTGGAGTGAGTGGAGTGAGGGGCTGAGGGAGAACAAGCTAGAAACACGTTACTGACATGATATTCCCTCGCGGCAGATCTAAAATTACCCAAATCGATACCGATGCTGGAGCTTCAATCTTCAAAGTAAAACACATCTCAATCATGGAAAGTTTGATTACTGTGGTTTTATTTTTGTTTGTGCCGCTCTGTTCATCGTTTCATCGTATTTCCTGTAGATAATGATGGTGTGGACGCGTTCATCAATTTATAATATTTTCTGAGCCAAAGACGTATTTCATTGTATATTATTTTCTGAGCCAAAGACGTATTTCCTTGTATAATATTTTCTGAGCCAAAGACGTATTTCCTTGTATAATATTTTCTGAGCCAAAGACGTATTTCCTTGTATAATATTTTCTGAGCCAAAGACGTATTTCCTTGTATAATATTTTCTGAGCCAAAGACGTATTTCCTTGTATAATATTTTCTGAGCCAAAGACGTATTTCCTTGTATAATATTTTCTGAGCCAAAGACGTATTTCCTTGTATTATATTTTCTGAGCCAAAGACGTATTTCCTTGTATAATTTTTTCTGACCCAAAAAGACGTTTTTTCCTTGTATAATATTTTCTGAGCCAAAGACGTATTTCCTTGTATAATATTTTCTGAGCCAAAGACGTATTTCCTTGTATAATATTTTCTGAGCCAAAGACGTATTTCCTTGTATTATTGCTTCCATATTTCCTATTTTCCCGTGCTTCCTTGGTGCCGTTTGGTAGAGGAAAGTAAATAAGAGAGAGAGAAAGTAAAGAAGAAGAGGAAAGGGATGTATACAAGCGGCTGTGCAATAGTAACCTCTTGAGACCCAGAACGTCATTTCCATGGTAATATAACCACCATTCGACGATTTTAATGAACATAAGCAATATTTTTTAGATATGACCTGTTAATATCCTTGTCCATTAACTCATTTGGTTTATTTAGTTACTTTTTCGTAGTTTTATGGCTAATAATAGACGATTTCATATAGCAAAGGAAAGATCTGGGCGTGAAGGGGTTAAGTACTAATTAAAAAATATTGCTTATGTTCATTAAAATCGTCGAATGGTGGTTATATTATAATGGAAATTACGTTCTGGGCCTCAAGGGGTTAAGTGTTCTAAGGGTGAAATTCTGCCTGACATACGCATCTAAACCATCATTATCTTCAGGAAATGCGATATCTACAGGAAATGCGATATCTAAAGGAAATGCTATATCTACAGGAAACGATGAAATAATTAGCACAAACTGAACAAAAAATACGATAGTTAAACTTTTCGGGAATTCCCACCACATACTTTTTTGTTCAGTTTGTGCCTATTATTTCATCGTTTCCTGTAGATATAGCATTTCCTTTAGATATCGCATTTCTTGTAGATATCGCATTTCCTGAAGATAATGATGGTTTAGATGCGTATGTCAGGCAGAATTTCACCCTTAGAATCCTTAACCTCTTCACACTCAGATCTTTCCATTAATATATAAACTCGTTTGTTGTTAGCCATGAAATTACGAAAAATAGCTTAATATACCAAATTAGCTAGTGGACAAGGATACTAAATAGGTCACATAATTTTTTTTTTTTTTTTTTTAGACCACTAGACCATTTTAGATATAGACCATTATATCTTGATTGACAGTGGTCTATGGTCATATCTATAATATTTTGCTTATATTCACAAAAATCGTCTTATGGTATATCCAAAGTACAATGGAAATTACGTTCTGGGCTTCAAGGGGTTAACAGTAACTATGTGGTGGGAATTCCCGTGTTTGAAGGTGTGTTGTGGTAAGCGGAATTTTTGTGACCTCTATTATATTTTTTGCTCTTGGCCAGTCCTTTGTGATGTTAAAAAAAAAAAGGGAAAAAAAGGGAGTGTCTTCTGATACCTGACCCGTCTCCTGCTTAGGTCAGGGGAAAAGTATAGGTGACCTTGCTGTCTTGATATTGACCTTCACCACCACCACTACGACTACCACTACTACCACTACTGCTACTACTACCACTACTTCTACTACTTCTGCTACTACTACTACTACTACTACTACTACTACTACTACTACTACTACCACCACTACTACTACTACTTCTGCTACTACTACTACTACTACCACCACCACTACTTCTACTACTTCTGCTACTACTACTACTACTACTACTACTACTACTACTACCACTACTACTACTACTACCCCCACTACTTCTACTACTTCTGCTACTACTACTACTACTACTACTACTACAACCACCACTACTTCTACTACTTCTGCTACCTACTACACTACTAACGACTACTACTACTAAAATACTACTACTACTACCATACTGCTACTACTAACTACTACTACTACTACTACTACTACCACCCCTACTTCTACTACTTCTGCTACTACTACTACTACTACACTACTACTACTACTACTACCCACCACCACCACTACTTCTATACTTCTGCTACTATCTACTATACTACACTATACTACTACACTACCACTATACTACACTACCCCCATACTTTTACTACTTTGCTACTACTACTACAACTATACCACCACCACCACCACACTTCTACTACTGTCTGCTACTACTACTACTACTATACTATACACTATACTACTACTACTACTATACTACTTTTACCATACTACCCCCACTACTCTACTACTTCTGCTACTACTACTACTACTAACCCCTACTTCTACTACTTCTGCTACTACTACTACTACTACTACTACCACTACTACTACACTACTACTACTACCACTATACTACTACCTACCACCACTACTTCTAAATACTACTGCTACTATACTACTACTACTATACTACACTATCACCACTACTTTACTACTACTACTACTACTATACTACTACTACTATACTGCTACTGCTACTTCTACTGCCTATAGCTTCTTCTTATATAGTTTGACTTGTGTGTGGTGACCCAAATGACCCTAAAAAGAGAGGAGAAGAGGGGAAAAGAGAGAGAGAGAGAGATGAGAGAGAGAAGATAGAGAGAGAAGAGAAAGAGAGAGGAGAGAGCGAGATGAGAGAGAGATAGAGATAGAGATAGAGAGAGAGAGAGAGAGAGAGAGAGAGAGATGGGGGAGCGATGCATTGAGAATCGCTATTGAAGAGAGACAAAGCCTGGATGAGTAATGGAAATCTGTGGGTATGTTTAGAGAGTGTGTTGTGTGCGTGCTGTGCGTGTGCGTGTGCGGTGTGTGTGTGTGTTTGTGTGTGTGTTGTGTTTTAGCTTACCGTTCGCAGACCAGTATTATGATTTTAGAGTGTTTGGGCCGCCACACTAGGCGAGGCTGTAGTCTGGAGTCCCGCCGCCGCCAACATTGCACGGCCGTATCTTACTGTTGTGTATATTTTATTGCTGATATAACTCCTACTGCTACTGCTGGTTTTTTGTTATTGTTTAGATTACTCTTGATAATAATATACTATTACTGTTCTCATTACTGCTGTTACTCTATTTTTACTATTACTTGATACTTATTTTTGTACTATAGATACTACTAGATTGTACTCTACTTTAGTATACTAACTAGTATCTAGTAATCTAACTAGATACTACAGTAGATTACTGATACTAGTTTTTGTGTGTGTAAACTTATATAATTACTTTTTCGGCCTTAGTTCCTAAATGATCTCTCAACCAGCAACCCTTACCCATCAAAAGTTATTGTCAATGTATGGATCTACAATTTTTTCCCCGCCATTTCCAATTATCTAACGAAAAAATAATTTTTCGATTTCTGGTCCTGGCTGATGAAAATATTTCCAAATTGACGACGATCAAGTTTTTGATATTTTTCCGCAAAACACGAGTCGTAGAAAGAAACTTAATCGAAGTACAAAGTTCGATCTGAGGTGTCTACATGATGCATTTAATCGGTTGTTTTAAACACCGTCATGGGTGTCTTGGAAAATTGATATTTGTATAAATGTACGCATAGCTATTTTTCTCGTTAGTTAACCAATCAATATTTGTTTGCTTTACGCCAAATGATAGCCTTCATCTACTTCTATTTTTCTCTCTATACCTCTTGCACCTATCTGCCTTAGGTTTTTAAGTTATTGGAAAAAGGACGTTTATTTAAAAAATCAAAGCATTGCTTGTTTGGAAGCATGGCCCTTGGAAATTTTGTCCATATTTTTTGAAAAAATGGCATTTGCTTGAAAATTTGTTCCTAGCAGTTTTGGCATGCTGAGCACGAATCTGGAGTCAATTTTCAGTTTGCAATGATTAAATAGTCCTATTTCAGTCATAATTCACTAATATCTGTCTTTAAACCTCATGACGCAATGATAATGATTGAATGTTATAATGACGCCCTCGTTGAGTGCGCGTGTTTGTAATATTTGTTCACAACACTACAAGTCACCTATGATTGCCTCACTATAATTCTTCTTGCCGGGTCAATAAATTCTTAGCCTTCACTATAATTTCTTGCCTTGACTATAATTCGGCCTGACTATAATTCTGCCTGACTATATTCCTTTGCCTGAACTATAGATTCTTGCCTTGACTATAATTCTGCCTTGGACTATAGATTCTCTCTTGGCCTTGCACTATAATTCCTTAGACTTATCTGATAATGTTACTTGACTTCACTTATACATTCTCTTTGCTCTCTATCCTTAATTCTTTGACTCTTGTACTTATCTCTCTCTTTCTTGACTTGTCTATAATCCCTTGTGTTGTACTTATCACAGTCTTTTACTTTGGACTATAAGTCTTGACTTGACGAGAATTCGTGACTTCACTATAATTCTTGACTTGACTATAATTCTTGACTTGACTATAATTCTGTGCTTGACTATAAATTTCTTGACTTGACTATATTTCTTGACTTGACTATAATTCTTGACTTGCCTAATACTTCTTGACTTGACTATAATTCGTTGCTTGACTATATTCTGACTGCTATAATTCGTGACTTTGACTAATAATTCTTTGACTTGACTATAATTTCTCTTTTTGAACTTGACTATAATTCTTGTCTTGACTATAATTCTTGACTGACTATAATTCTTGACTTGACTATAATTCTTCGACTTGACTATAATTCTTGACTTGACTTATTAATTTCTTGCTGACTATAATTCTTGCCTTGACTATAATTCTTGCCTTGACTATATTCTTGCCTTCACTATAATTCTTGACTTGACTATTCTTGACTTTCACTATAATTCTTGCCTTGTACTATCTTCTTGACTTGTCCTATAATTCTTGGCCTTGACTATCATTCTTGCCCTTTGACTCATAATTCCTTTTGCCATTGACTATAATTCTTGACCGTTCACTATAGTTCTTGACATTGACTATAATTCTTGACTTCACTAATCTACACAATGTCGTGGGACTTCACTATAATTCCTTGACTTGACTATAATTCAATTGACTTGACTATAATTCTTGACTTGACTATAATTCTTGCCATTGACTATAATTCTTGACTGACTATAATCTGGACTTCACTATAATTCTTGATTGACTATAATTCTTGACTGACTATGAATTCTTGACTTGACTATAATTCTTGACGTTACTATATTCTTGACTTGACTATAATTCTTGACTCTGACTATAAATTCTTGACTTCACTATATTCTGATTTGTACTATAATTCTTGACTTGACTAGAATTCCTTGACTTGACTATACTTCTTGATTGACTATAATTCTTGACTTGACTATAATTCTTGTCTTGACTATAATTCCTTGAACTTGACTATAAATTCTTGACTTGACTATAATTCTTGACTTGAACTATAATTCTTGACTTGACTTGACATATATTCTTGACTTGACTATAATTCTTGACTTGACTATAAATCTTAGCCTTGACTATAATTCTTGACTTTTGACTAATAATTCTTGACTTGAACTATAATTCTTAGCCTTGACTATAATTCTTGCTTGACTATAAAAAAACAAAAAAAAATCTTTGACTGACTATAAGTCTTGACTGACTATAATTCTTGCCTTGACTATAATTCTTGACTTGACATAATTCTTGACTTGACTATAATTCTTGCATTGACTATATTCCTTGACTTGACTATATTCTTGACTGACTATATTCTTGACTTGACTATAATTCTTGACTTGACTATAATTCTTGACTTGACTATAGTCCCTTCTTGACTTGACTATATTCTTGACTGACTATAAGTCTTGTCTTGACTATATCTGACTTGGACTATAATTCTTGATTGACTATATTCTTGACTTGACTATAATTCTGTGACTTGACTTGACTATAATTCTGACTTGACTATCTTCTTGTCTGACTACTAATTCTTGTCTTGACTATAATTCTTTGAACTGACTATAATTTCGTGTCTGACTATAATTCTTGACTTGACTATAATTCTTGACTTGACTCATAATTCTTGACTTTGACTATAATTCCCCTTGACGTTGACTATAATTCTTGACTTGCTATAATTGCTTGTCTTGACTATATTCTTTAGATTGACTATAATTCTTGTCCTTGACTATAATTCTTGGCCTTGACTATAATTCTTTGACTGACTATAATTTCTTGACTTGACTATTAGTTTCTTGGACTTGACTATAATTCTTGACTTGACTAGAATTCTTGCCTTGACCTATAATCTTGACTCTTGACTATAATTCTTGCCCTTGACTATAATCTTGCCTTGACTATAATTCTTGCCTTGACTATAATTCTTGACTCGACGAAATAAATTCTTGACTTGACTATAATTCTTTATTCTTTGCCTTTGACTATCAATTCTTGACTTGACTATAATTCCTTGGACTTGGACTTATAATTCTTTGACTTGACTATAATTCTTGACTGACTATAATCTTGCCTTGACTAATAATTTCTTGGACTTGACTATTCTTGACGTTGACTATAATTCTTGACTTGACTATAATTCTGCTTGACTATAATTCCCTTGTCTTGACTGGACTATAATCTTGCTTTACTATAATTCTTGACTTAACTATAATTCTGACTTGACTATATTCTTGACGTTGACTATAATTCTTGCCTTGCCTATACTTCCTTGACTTGACTATAATCTTGCCGTGACTTAATTCTTGACTTGACTATAGCTTCTTGGCCTTGTATAATTTCTTGACTTGACTAAATTCCTTGCCTTGACTATAATTCTTGACTTGACTATAATTCTTGCCTTTTGACTATAATTCTTGCTGACTATAATGTCTTGCCTGACTATAATTCTTGACTTGACTATAATTCTATGACTTGACTATAATTCTTGACTTCACTATAATTCTTTGACTTCACTATAATTCTTGACTTGACTATAATTCTGTGACTTGACTATAATTCTTGACTTGACTATAATTTCTTGACTTGACTGTAAATCTGACTTGACTAGAATTCTTGATTGACTATAATTCTTGACTTCACTATAATTCTTGACTTTCACTATATTCTTGACTTGACTATAATTCTGACACTTGACTATAATTAGTGACTTGACTATAATTCTTGACTGTGGACTATAATTCTTGACCTTGACTATAATTTCTTAGGACTTCACTATAATTCTTGACGTTGACCTACTATTCTTGAGCTTGACTATAATTCTTGCTTGACTATAATTCTTACTTGACTATTATTCTTGACTTGACTATAATTTCTTGTCTGACTATAATTCTTGACTTGACTATAATTCTTGATCTGACTATAATTCGTGTACTTGACTATATTCCTTGACTTGACTTGACTATAATTCTTGACTTGACTATAAAAATTCTTGCTTGACTATAATCTTGCCTTGACTATAATTCTTGCTTGACTATAATTCTTGCTTGACTATTAATTCTTACTTGACTATATTCTTGCCTTGACTATATTCTTGAACTGACTATAATTCTTGACTTGACTAGAAGTCCTTGCCTTGACTATAATTCTTTGACTTGACTTAAATTCGTGACTGACTATAATCTGTGCCCTTGACTATAATTCTTGCATTGACTATAATTCTGCTGCTATAATTCTTGACTTGACTATAATTCTTGACTTGACTATAATTCTTGACTTGACTATAATTCTGACTTGACTATAATTCTTGACTTGACTATAATTCTTTGGTCTTGACTATAATTCTTGACTTGACTAAATTCTGACTTTACTATAATTCTTGGACTTACTCTAATTCTTGACTTGACTTGAACTATAATTCTTGACTTGACTATAATTCTTGTCTTGACTATAATTTCTTGTCTTGACTATAATTCTTTGACTTGACTATAATCTTGTCTTGACTATATCTTGACTTGACTATAATTTCCTTGACTTGACTAAATTCTTGACTTACTATAATTCTTGACTTGATACTATAATTACTTGCTTGACTTAAATCTTGGTCTTGACTATAATTCTTGACTTGACTATAATCTTGTCTTGATATAATTCTTGACTGACTATAATTCTTGATTGACTAAATTCTTGACTTGACTATATTCTTGACTTGACTATAATTCTTGACTTGACTAATAATTCTTGACTTTGACTATAATTCTTGCTTGACTATAATTCGTGACTTGACTATAATTCTTGACTTGACTATAATTCTTGACTTGACTATAATTCTTGCTTGACTATAATTCTTGACTTGACTATAGATTCTGTCTTGACTATAATTCTTGACGTGACTATAATTCTTGACTTGACTATAATTCTTGACTGACTATAATTCTTGACTGACTAATAATTCTGACTTGACTATAATTCTTGACTTGACTATAATTCTTATTCCGTGACTTGACTATAATTCCTTGACGTTGACTATAATTCTTGACTTGACTATATTCTTGACTTGACTAATAATTCTTGACTTGACTAAATCCTTGACTTACTATAATTCTTGACTTGACTTTAATTCTTGACTGACTATAATTTCTTGACTTGACTATAATTCTTGCTTTGACTATATTCTTGACTTGACTATAATTCTTGACTTGACTATAATTCTTGACTTGAACTATAATTCTTGACTTGACTATATTTCTGACTGACTATAATTCTTGACTTGACTATAATCTTGACTTGACTATAATTTCTTGACTTGACTATAATTCTTGCTTGACTATAATTCTTGACTTTGACTATAATTCTTGACTTGACTATAATTCTTGACTTGACTTATAATTCCTTGACTTGACGATAATTCTTGACTTGCTAAATTCTTGACTTGATATAATTCTTACTTTGCCTAAATTCTTACTTGACTATAATTCTTGACTTGACCTCTATAATTCTTGACTTGACTATAATTCTTGCTTTGACTCTATAATTCCTTGACTTTGACTATACTTCTTGACGTTGACTATATTCTTGACTTGATTGCTCACACTGTACTCCACCTTTGATCTCTGCGTTGATGAGGTGGACGTGGTACAATTATTACCTACAATTCAGAACGTTTCTGCTGTATTAATAACTTTATAGGTAATTGAACGTAATACTGGTTGATGAGGTGGTACAATTAGGCTACATATGATTACAGGACGTTTTCTGATGCTAAGTTTCAGTGTTCAAGAATTACAAAAACAGTTTTGATGTGACTTGACAACATTCCATCCTCATAAGCTCAGGAATTTCCCATTATTTACTATTAAAATATTTCCTCTTAAGTCAAGGAATCGTAACTTACTGACAATCCAAAATCCTACTTCACGAGCTCAAAAAACCACTAACTGATGTATTAATAATGCTATTGATACCTATGCGTCCACGTATTTCAATAATTTTGCAGCGACATCCTTACTGACATTCAAATTCCTTCCTCATAGCTACAAATACACCCACATACAATCCTTCTCATGAGCTACAATAACGACCAACCATTAAAATATTTCCTCATATCTACAATACACCAACCATTAAATATTTTCCTCATAGCTACCAAATACGACCAACCATTAAAATATTTCCTCATAGCTACAATACGACCAGCTCATTAAAATAGTTCCTCATAGCTACAAACTACGAACAACTCATTAAAATATTTCCTCATAGCACAAATACTACCAACATTAAAATATTTCCTCATGAGCTACAAATACGAACCAACCATCTAAAATCATTCCTCATAGCTAGAAAAAAACAATACGACCAACCATAAAATATTTTCCTCTGCTAACAAATACTACCAACCATTAAAATATTTCCTCATAGCTACAAATACGAAACTCAACCATTTAAAATCCTTCCTCATAGCTACAAATACGACCAACCATTAAAATCCTTCTCATAGCTACAATACGACCAACCATTAAATATTTCCTCATAAGCTCAGGAATCTACTGCGTCACCAATAAAAGCCTTCCTCAAACTCAAATACTCCACCTACCCATTAAAAAGCTTTCCTCACAAGCTCAAAAATCCCTAACATTAAATCTTCCTCATAAGCTCAGGAATCCCCACTATTACCATTAAAATCCGTCCTCTTAACTTCAGAATCGTACTACTGACACATCAAAATCCTACTTCGCAGCTCAAAAACCACTTCCCATTAAATCCTTCTTACACAAGCTCCAAAAAAAAACTCCTAACCATTAAATCCTTCTTCCTAAGTTCAGGAATCCCACTAGTTACCATTAAAATTCTTCTCACAGCTCCTATAACCCCCAACATTGAAATCCTTCCTTATAGCTACAAATAACCCGATAACTTAAAATCGTTTCCTCACAAACTCTATATAAGTCAACATGTTTATATTGTATGTAAACAGTTTTGTCTTGGGGACACTGAACACTGCAGATTTTTCTCCGCGCTAAACTCGAGAGGCCCTTGTGAATGTCATCTCTTGAGCCTCCCATCGCTTGCACACTACCCGTCTGCCTGGCGGGTAAGGCTGAGTGAGTGAGTGGGTGAGTGACTGGGAGTGAGGGAGTGAGTGGAGTGAGGGCTGAGGGAGAACAAGCTGAAACACGTTACTGACATGATATTCCCTCGCGGCAGAATCTAAAATTACCCAAATCGATAACCTAAGTTAGATGCTGGAGCTTCAATCTTCAAAGTAAAACACATCTCAATCAGGGGAAGTTTGAATTACTGTGGTTTTATTTTTGTTTGTGCGCGCTCTGGTTCATCGTTTCATCGTATTTCCTGTAGTTAATGATGGTTTGGAGACGCGTTCATCATTTATAATATTTTCTGAGTGCCAAAGACGTATTTCTCCTTGTATAATCTTTTTCTGAGGCCAAAGAACGTATTCCCTTGATAATATTTTTTCTGAGCCTAAAGACGTATTTCCTTGTATATTATTTTCTGAGCCAAAGCCGTATTTCTTGTATAATATATTCTGAGCAAAGACTTCTTTCCTTGTATAATATTGGTTCTGAGTCAAAGACGTATTTTTCTTGTATATATTTTCTGAGCCAAAGACGTATTTTCCTTGTATAATATTTTTCGGCCAAAGACGTAAATTTCCTTGTATAATATTTTCTGAGACCAAAGACGTATTTCCTTGTATAATCTTTTCTGAGCCAAAGCTATTCCTTGTATAATAAATGTTCTGAGCCAAAGACGTATTTTCCTTGTATAATTTTTTCTGAGCAGACGTATTCCTTGTGAAGTAGTCATTTGATGAGGCCAAAACGGATTTCCTTGTAATAAGATTTCTGAGCCAAAGACGGATTTCTTATATAATATTTTCTGACCAAGAACGATTTCCTTTATAATATTTCTATCCAAAGACGTATTTCCTTGTATAATATTTTCTGAGCCCAAAGACGTTTTTTTCCTTGTATAATATTTTCTGAGACCCAAAGACGATTTCCTTGTATAATTTTTCTGAGTCAAGACGTATTTCCTTGTATAATATTTTCTGAGCCAAAGACGTATTTCCTTGTATAATATTTTCCTGAGTCAAAGACGTATTTCCTTGTATAATTTTTCTGAAGTCAAAGACGTATTTCCTTGTTAATATTTTTACTGAGCAAAGACGTATTTCCTTGTATAATATTTTCTGACCAAATAGACGTATTTCCTTGTATATATCTTTTTCTGAGCCAAAGACGTATTTCCTTGTATAATATTTCTGAGCCAAAACGTATTTCCTTGTATTATTGCTTCCATATTTCCTATTTTCCCGTGCTTCCTTGGTGTCGTTTGGTAGAGGAAAGTAAATAAGAGAGAGAGAAAGTAAAGAAGAAGAGGAAAGGGATGTATACAAGCGGCTGTGCAATAGTAACCTCTTGAGACCCAGAACGTCATTTCCATGGTAATATAACCACCATTCGACGATTTTAATGAACATACGCAATATTTTTTAGATATGACCTGTTAATATCCTTGTCCATTAACTCAGTTTGGTTTATTTGTTACTTTTTTCGTAGTTTTATGGTCTAATAATAGACGATTTCATATAGCAAAAGAAGATCTGGGCGTGAATGGGTTAAGCACTATTAAAAAAATATTGCTTATGTTCTTAAAATCGTCGAATGGTTTATATAGAATGACAATTACGTTCTGGGCCTCAAGGGGTTAAGGGTTCTAAGGGTGAAATTCTGCCACTGAAAATACTCTGATTCCCTCTGAAATACTACTACTACTACTACTACTATCACCACTACTTCTACTACTTCTGCTACTACTACTACTACTACTACTACTACTACTACTACTACTACTACTACTACTGCTACTGCTACTGCTACTTCTACTGCTATAGCTTTCTTCTTATATAGTTTGACTTGTGTGGTGACCCAAAATGACGTAAAAATGAGAGAGAGAGGAGAGAGAGAGAAGAGAGAGAGAAGAGAGCGTAGAGAGATAGAGAGAGAGAGAGAGAGAGAGAGAGAGATAGAGAGTCAAATGTGAAAGAACCGGAGAGGAGAGACAAATAGCGAAGTTCTCGTCGCATGCCGTCGGGCGAGAACTGAGGAGGCAAACTTGTATAAGAATATGGTCCTTACCTTCAGGAGAGAGAGAGAGAGAGAGAGAGAAGAGAGAGAGAGAGAGAGAGAGGAGAGAGAGAGAGAGAGAGAGTAGAGAGAGAGAAGGAGAGATAGAGAGAGAAGGAAGAAAGGGCAGGAGGAAGTAAAAAAAAATCTATCTTTCTTTTTCTCTCGCCGTTATCTTGTATTTTGCTGTATGCTTGTCAGCTACATGGTTTGATAATAGACACCCAGGTTGAGGTTGGTTTATTGGAGACTGTGGACAGAGCTTGTGTGTGGGTACAGTGGTTGAGCTCGAGACTGGCTCTGCCTCTGCACGAGGCTGTTATAAATAAAGGGGCCCGATACTACCAGACCTGACATCTGACTCTAATCTCATAATTGGCTGTTGAACTGACGTCTGAACCAAGGAACACCTGAAGGTGATTGAGCCAGCTGTTTTCATCGGTGATATCTGTAAGGACAGGATTAAGAGAGAGGCCGTGGACCGGACGGTGATGAACCTCTATTGCCCTGGGAGGTATCAGCCAGCTGTGGTGTTCACCCAGTACTATCCTTCCTCAAAAAAAAAAAAAATATTATACATATAAACGTTATAAAAAAACATAGAGGTGCCAAGTGCGAGTCATGTTAGGTAGGCAACGTCCATTTCTTCACGTTTGGAGCGTTAGCTTGCGAGATTAGATAGGAGGCGCCGAGGGAAGGAATGCAGGTAGGAGGGCTGTCCAGTCTTCACGTTGCAGGGCGGTAGATGCAAGATTAGATAGGCTATTGCCGCGGGATCGCCTGCTGCTGTGATGCTGTCACAAGACTGGAGGGAGGCTTGCGATGCAAGGTGTCTTCGTGGGAAAGCGAGTGTCCAAGGCTATCGGCCCCAAATAGCTTTTGTGTTGCTTATGCATGCCCGTGCGTTGTCAGGGCCTTGCTGGAGCAGCCGGCAGGCTGCAGGATCGCAGCGTGAGGCAGTCAGGAACAGCGTCATGGAGCAGGATTCAGCTGAGGACGAGGATAGCACGTGGCGGCAGGAGGCCAAGGGCGGGAGGCGGAATTCGGTGGCCCGTGCTTTGCAGGGCCTTGCTGGGTAAAAAAGCAGAGGGGGGGGGCCCCCCCGCAGGACGCAGGTGGGGCCGCAGGAAGCAGCGTAGGAGCAGGGGATGAGGATTAGCACTTTGGCGGCAGGAGACTGGGCTGATGGTGCCCTTAGATGGCTTTCGTCAGGCTTAGCGTGGTGCAGCATGCTGGGCCGTGGGCGTGGGCGGCTAGTGGGCGCTGGTGACGGTGACGGCGGCGAGGGGCAGCACCAGGGCGGCGCAAGGGTGGCGCCATAGGGGCGGCGGCAGGGCGGCGTCGGCATGCTGGGTGGTAGGGCGTGGTACACTAAGCCACAGGGGGCGTGTTGTGGTGCGCGAGAGGAGGTGGAGAGCAGTGGCGCCGTTTGCTGTGGCAGCGCGCAGGGCTGGGTGGTTGGTGAGGTGACCTAGGGCGCAGCACGCTGAGATGGGGCTTTGCGAGGGAGGCAGCGTGAGGCGTAGTGTGCAGAGATGGGTGGCGCCCAGCCGTGGTAGGAATGGGGCTGCGAAGGGCGAGGTGCAGGCCGCGGGCGTGGCGCAATGGCGCCGGTGCAGGCGCGCGTGGCGGCGTGCGCGGCGTGTGGTGGGCTGCAGAGCGCGCGGCAGGCTGATGGGGGGGCGAGGGGCAAGCCCCCCCCCCTGGGTGCGTCTTGTCACTCCGTCGGTCACCATAAATGTCTGACCTTGTCAGCTACATGGTTGATAAATAGACACCACGGGTTGATGTTGGTTATTGGAGACTGTGGACGAGCTTTGTGTTGTACGTGGTTGAGCTCTAACGGCTTGCCTCTGCACGAGGCTGTTTATAAGGGGCCCCGATACTCAAGACCTGACATCTGCCGCCTAATCTCATAAATTGGCTGTTTGAGACCTGACGTCCCTGACCAGAGACACCTGAAGGGTGTTAGCACTGTTCAGTTCGGTGGATCTGTAGGACAGGATTTAAGAGAGTGAGGTGCGGTGGCGGGAGGGGGGCCGGGGGACGGTGATTACTCTAGTTGCCCTGGGAGGTAATCAGCCACTGGGTGTTTCACCACGTGCAAAAATGAACTATCTACAAGAGTAGAAGAGAGAGAGAGAGAGAGAGAGAGAGAGAGAGGAGAGAGAGAGAGGAGAGGAAGAGAGAGAGAGAGAGAGAGAAGAGAGAGAGAGGAGATAGAGAGAGAGAGAGAGAGAAAGAGAAGAGAGAGAAAGAGAAGAGAAGAGAAAGAGAAAGAGAAAGAGAAAGGAGAAAGAGATAGATAGAGAGGAGAGAGAGGTAACATAAATACTTTGATCCTATCTAGACACTTTCAAGTACCACCTACCACAAGGTCATTGACATACAAAGCGCCACCAACGCCTGATGAAAGAGAGAGAGAGAGAGAGAGAGAGAGAGAGAGGAGAGAGAGAGAGAGTGTGTACGTTAATGTGAGGGCACAGGGGGTCTGGGATTGAAGGGGCCATGAAATAATTGGGGATTGAAGTATGACACACTTAACTCCATTGGAGGCTTGGG